>JAREIS010000498.1:0-258511 GCA_030060385.1 Muscicapa striata striata | reverse complement strand
AAAACCCTTTCCCCCAATCCCAAACCTTCCCAAATCCCAAACCCCCAATCCCCTTCCCAACCCCAAACCTTCCAATCCCAAACCTTCCCAAATCCCAAACCTTCCCCAATTTCCCAACCCCCCCCCCCCCCCCCTTTTTTTTTTTTCAACCCCAAAACCTTTCTCAATTTCAATTTCAATCCAAACCTTTCCCCAGTCTCATCCAACCTTCAATCCACCTTTCAGATCCCAATTCCCAACCCAACCTTCCTCTCTAAAACTTTCCCAGATCTAAAACCTTTCCGTCCTTCCCAAATCCGGATGGCCCTCAGGGATCCCAGAGGGGATTGAGATCAGGCTGATTTTTGGGATGGGAAAATTGGGGTTTGGGGGAAAGGGACAGGAAAGGTCTGGGATTAGGGAAGGATGGGAAATGTTTTAGCCTGGGGAAGGTTTGGGATTTGGGAAGGTTTGGGATTTGGGGAAGGTTTGGGATTTGGGGAAGGTTTGGGATTGGGGAAGGTTTGGGATTGGGGAAGGTTTGGGATTGGGGAAGGTTTGGGATCTGGGAAGATTTGGGATTTGGGGAAGGTTTGGGATTTGGGGAAGGTTTGGGATTGGGGAAGGTTTGGGATTGAGGAAGGACAGAGAAAAAATCTGGGACAGGGAAAGGTTTGGGATTTGGGAAAGATGGGCAGGATTTGGGGGAATCCCGGTGCTCTGGGCCCATCCCGTGCCAGTTCTGGGCACACCCAGGTTTATCCCGTGCCAGCCCAGCCCAGCACAGCCGGGTTTATCCCGTGCCAGCCCAGCCCAGCAGAGCCGGGTTTATCCCGTGCCAGTCCAGCCCAGCACACCCAGGTTTATCCCGCGCCAGTTCTGGGCACACCCGGGTTTATCCCGTGCCAGTCCCAGCCCAGCACAGCCGGGTTTATCCCGTGCCAGCCCAGCCCAGCACACCCGGGTCTATCCCGTGCCAGTCCCAGCACACCCGGGTCTATCCCGTGCCAGTCCCGCTGCTCGGGGCCGGCCGGGCTGGAATTGCCGCATTCCAGCTCCAGCCCCAGCGGGCGGAGCGGGGCCGGCCCGGCCCGGGCGGGAGCGGGGAATGGGAATGGGAATGGGAATGGATCGGGATCGGGATCTGGGAATGGTTTGGGGACTCAGGATCTGGGAATGGTTTGGGGACTCAGGATCCCGGGAATGGTTTGGGATCAGGATCTGGGAATGGTTTGGGGACTCATGATCCCGGGAATGGTTTGGGATCAGGATCCCGGGAATGGTTTGGGATTCATGATCCCGGGAATGGTTTGGGATCAGGATCCCGGGAATGGTTTGGGATTCATGATCCCGGGAATGGTTTGGGATCAGGATCCCGGGAATGGTTTGGGATTCATGATCCCGGGAATGGTTTGGGGTCGCTGCCGTTCGGGGCTGGCGCGGGGCAGAGCAGGGGGAGGCGGGCGGGGGGGCGGGGCTGATTCCTGAATCCCAGATTTCCCCCGTCCTTCCCAAATCCCAAACATTCCCGAATCCCAAACCTTTCCCTGTCCTTCCCAAATCCCAAACATTCCCGAATCCCAAACCTCTCCCTGTCCTTCCCAAATCCCAACCCTTCCCCGTTTTCCCCCGGTTCGGCTCCGCTCCAAGGTTTTTACAACCGGGAGAGCAAAGTTCCCGAAACTGGCACCGGGCTCCGGGCTCGTCCCTCCCCGAAACTCCCGGCAGCGGCAGCGGCGTTTGTCCCGGGATTTCCTGCACCCGGGATTGTCCCGGGATTTCCTGCCCCCGGGATCGTCCCGGGATTTCCTGCACCCGGGATCGCCCCGGTTTTCCCAGCCCTGGATTATCCCGGTTTTTCCAACATTCCCGGATTGTCCCGGCTCTTCTCTCCCGGCTCTGCATTGTCCCAATTTTCTCATAACCCCGCACTGTCCCGGTTTTCCCACATTCCTGCATTGTCCCGGTTTTTCTCTCTCAGGATTATCCCGGTTTTTCTCTCTCAGGATTGTCCCGGTTTTTCTCACATTCCCGGATTATCCCGGTTTTTCCCACATCCAGAACTGTCCCGATTTTTCTCTCCCCGGATTGTCCCCATTTTCCCACATCCCAGGATTGTCCTCACCCCCCCCCGGTAGCCCCCGCTCACCTCCTGGTGGCCCCTGTTCCCCTCCCAGCAGTCCTCACTCTTGGTAGCCCCTGCTCCCCTCCTGGTAGCCCCACTCCCCTCCTGGTGGTCCCCATCCCCTGGTGGCCCTCGCTCCCTTCCCAGTGGTCCCCTCCCCCTGGTAGCCCACACTCCCCTCCTGGTGGCCCCCACTCCCTTCCCAGTAGTCCCCATCCCCTGGTAGTCCCTGCTCCCCTCCTGGTGGTCCCCAGCCTCTGGTGGCCCCTGCTCCCCTCCTGGTGGCCCCCACTCCCTTCCCAGTAGTCCCCATCCCCTGGTAGTCCCTGCTCCCCTCCTGGTGGTCCCCAGCCTCTGGTGGCCCCTGCTCTCCTCCTGGTGGCCCACCCTCACCTCCTGGTAGCCCCCACTCCCCTCCTAGTGGTCCCCACGCCCTGGTAGCCCTCGCTCCCCTCCCAGTGGTCCCCTGTCCCCTCCCAGCAGTTCCCAGCCCCGGTAGCCCCCGCTCACCTCCTGGTGGCCCCTGTTCCCCTCCCAGTAGTCCTCACTCTTGGTAGCCCCTGCTCCCCTCCTGGTGGCCCACCCCACCCTCTGGTAGCCCCCACCACCAGTCCCCTCCTGGTGGCCCACCCCCACCCTCTGGTAGCCCCCTCTCACCTCCTGCGGGTCCACGGTGCAGTAGTGGTACAGGTACTGGTTGAGCACGGCGCCCCCCGCGTACACCTGGCTGCACATGGCCAGCAGCGGGCTGTAGTAGTAGCCCCCGCCGCTCATCTGCGCCTGCGGGTTCACTCCCACCACGTAGACGATGGTGGCCACCAGCATCACCAGCGCCAGCACGGCGCTCGCCACCAGCACCACCAGGTAGAAGCGGCGCGAGCGCGACCCGCTGGACTTGCTCAGGCTGGCCACCAGCAGCCCCAGCTGGGCCAGGAAGCAGAGCACGGCCATGGCGATCATGAAGCCGTTGGCCGTGCGCGGGTTGGTCACTCCCCCGTAGTAGCCACCGTAACCGTAGCCGTAATTAACGCCGGAGCCGTAATAACCGGAGCCGTAAAACCCGCCCAGGCCGTTGCCAAAAGCGCCGCTGCCGTAGCCAAAGCCGTAGCCGTACTCCCAGGCCAGCGTGGAGGCCACGCAGGCGAAGATGGTGACGCAGAGCAGGATGACCAGCACCTCCAGCACCTTCACCAGCCCGGGCGGCGAGGACCACTTGTAGAAAAGCTGCGGCACATCCTCCATGTAGTAGGAGCCGGGCGGCGGCGAGCGCGCGCCGAACTCGTAGCCGTAGTCGCCGGTGGGTGGCCCGTAGGTGGCAGTTGGTGGCCCGTAGGTGGCAGTTGGTGGCCCGTAGGTGGCTGTTGGTGGCCCGTAGCCGCTGGCCGGGCTGTCGTAGGGTTTTTTGGGGAACATCCCTAAAAGGGGACAGGGACACAGGGGATCGTGGGAGGGTCTGGGCAAGCGGAGCTGGAGGAAGGACTTTGGCCACTTCGTCACCGGCGGAGTCGCCGCCCACTCGGAGTGGCCGCGGTGAGGTGGAGTGGGTGGGAAGTGTTTGGGGATGGCACCAAAAAAAAAAAAACGGAAAAAGTCGCCCCAGAAAAATTTGGGGATGACACAAAAAAAAAAAAAAAAAAAAAAAAATCAAGGAGATCCCACCCAAAAAAAAAAAAAAAAAAAAAAAAAAAAAAAAAAAAAAAAAAACCAAACTGGAAATCGTCCCCTAAAAGAATTTGGAGATGTCACAAAAAAAAAAAAAAAAAAAAATTGGACACGCCACAAAAAAAAAAAATCTTGGAGATCCCACCAAAAAAACCTGGAAATCCTCCTCCAAAAGAACCTGGAGATCCCACCAAAAAAATCTTGGAGACCCCACAAAAAATGTTGGAGATCCCACCAAGAAAGTCTTGGAGATCCCACCAAATAAAAACCAGAAATCCTCCCCCAAAAGAACTTGGAGATCCCTCCCCAAAAAATCTTGGAGATCCCACAAAAAAACCTGGAAATCCTCCTCCCCAAAAAACCTTAAAGACCCCACAAGAAAACCCTGGAAATCCTCCCCCAAAAGAACTTGGAGATCCCACCAAAAAAATCTTGGAGATCCCACAAAAAAAAATCTTGGAGATACCACAAAAGAAACTTGGAAACTCTCCCCCTTAAAATATTTAAAGACCCCACAAAAAAAAAAAAAATCTGGGACTTGTCACAAAAAAACCCCTCAGGGATTCTGCAAAAAAAATCCTGGAAAACCTCCCCAGAAAAGCCCAAACAGACCTTGAAGACTCCACAAAAAAATCTGGTAAAGACCCCAAAAAAAACCTTGGAGACCCCCCCCAAAAAAACCTTGAAGACCCCCCCAAAAATCTTAGAGACCCCCCCCCAAAAACCTTGGCGGGGAAACTGAGGCACGGAGTCTCCACCCGGAGCCGGGTTTTGGGGAAACTGAGGCACGGTGACTCACGGGCCGGCGCCACCCCGGTGTCACCGCGGTGTCACCTCCCTGTCCCCTCCCAGCACCGCCAGGGAATTATTTGGGATTTTTGGAATTCTCCAATGGGAAGCGCTGGCCCCGAGGGTGTCGCCGTAATCCGATTTAAAAACAAAACAAAAGGAAAAAAAAAAAAATCAAAATAATCGCGATCAAAATGAGAATCGTTAAAAATAACGATCGTTCCGGAGGCGGAGGAAGTTTTCCTCCGAGTGGGGAATTTGGGGTGGGGTCTCAAAATTATCCGAATTTTTGGGGATCCCCCCCCGGGCCATGCGGAGACCCCGGCCCGCAGTGAGGAAAAATTAAAAATTTGGATTTTTCCCTGTAAAACACCCAAACCGGGCGCCGGTTCCGGTGGTACCGGGAGACCCCCGGGAGAGGTTTGGGGGTTCGCAAGTTTGGGGGGTCCCAATCCCATCAACCCCAAATGTCCCGGTCCCGGTTGGACCCCGCGGTTCGGGACCGGAGCGGGAGGGGCTGGGGGGGCGCTTTTCCCCCCGGGACACCGGGACCGGAACCGGGACCGGAACCGGGATCGGAATCGGGATCGGAATCGAGATCGGAACCGGGACCGGCTCCGGAATCGGAACAGGAACCGGGACCAGCACTGGGAGCGGCACCGGAACCGGGACCGGCACCAGGATCGGAATCGAGATCGGAACCGGGACCGGCTCCGGAATCGGAACAGGAACCGGGACCAGCACTGGGAGCGGCACCGGAACTGGCACCGGAATCGGGATCCGGATCGGAAGCGGCACCGGAATCGGGATCGGGATCAGAACCGGCACCGGGACCGGCGGGGGGAGCGCGGCGGGGATTGAGGTGGGGGTGGGGAGCCGGTACCGCCCTGGAATCCGGTACCGGAGGGGACCTGGGTGCCGGTACGGACCCGGTACTGGTGTGGGGTCGGTGTGGACCCGGTACCGCTTTAGAATCCGGTACCGGAGGGGAGCTGGGTGCTAGTGGGGACCCGGTGGGGACCCGGTACCGCTCTGGAATTGCACGGCCGGTACCGGTACAGATCCCACTGGGGACCCCGGTACCGCTTTAGAATTCGGTACCGGAGGGGATCTGAATGCCGGCGGGGACCCGGTACCGCTCTGGAATCCCGTGCGCACCTCGGTACCGGTGTGGGATCGGTGTGGACCCGGTACCACTTTACAATTCGGTACCGGAGGGGATCCAGTGGAGACCCCGGCACTGCTCTGGAACCCGGTACCGGCGGGACCCTGGGTGCCGGTAGGAACCCGGTACCGCTTTGGAATCCCATGACCGGTCCCGGTACGGACTCAATTTGGGGCCCCGGTACCGGTTTAAAATCTGGTACCGGCAGGTAACTAAATGCCGGTGGGGCCCGGTCCCGGTATGGACTCAGTGGGGAGCCGGTACCGCTCTGGAATCCGGTACCGGCGGGGAACTAAATGCCGGTGGGGAGTCGGTACCGGTGCAGATTCGGTACGGACCCGGTACCGCTCTGGAATCCCGTGGCTGATACCGGTGTAGACCCGGTCCCCGGTGCCGGTGTGCAGTCAGGGGGACCCGGTACCGCTGTGGAATCCCATGGCCGGTCCCGGTACGGACCCGGTTCCGGTGCGGGCTCGGTACCGCTCTGGATCCCGGTGCCGGTACCGGAGAGAAGCCCGGCCGGTCCCGGTGCGTTCGGGAATTACGAACCGCCCCCTCCCCCCTCCCGTGCGCAGGAGACCCCCGCAGCTCCCCCCGGTCCCGGTTCCGGTTCCGGTCCCGCCCCGCTCTGCCGGTCCCGCTCCCCCTCCCGGTGCCGGTGCCGGTGCCGGTGCCGGGCGGTTCCGGTGCCGCCGCGCCGCTCACCTGCCGCCGCTCCGCCGCTTTGTTCACCTTAAAATGGCAGCCGGGAGCGGCGGGGGCGGCGGGACCGGCACCGGGACCCGCCCCGGGCCGGGCCGGGCCGGGGCCGGGGGGGCGGGGCGGGCGGAACCGGGCCGGGAGGGGGAGGGGCGGAACCGGGGCAGGAGCGGGGTTCAAAATGGGGAGGGCGGAACCGAACTAGGGCGGGTTAAAAATGGGGGAGGGGCGGAACCGGGCCAGAACCGGGATGGGAAGGGTTAAAAATGGGGGAGGGGCAGAACCGGGAGGAGAAGGGTTAAAAATGGGGCGGGGGAGGGGCAGAACCGGGACAGAACCCGGGTTAATAAAGGGGGAGGGGCAGAACCGGGCAGGGAGGGGTTAAAAATGGGGAGGGGGGGGGCAGAACCAGGAGGAGGGGTTAATAAAGGGGAGGGGGGCAGAAGAACCAGGAGGGAGGGGTTAATAAAGGGGAGGGGGAGGGGCAGAACCAGGAGGGGAGGTTAATAAAGGGGAGGGGGAGGGGCAGAACCGGGAGGGGAGGGGTTAATAAAGGGGAGGGGGAGGGGCAGAACCGGGGCAGCCCCCGAGGGAATTTGGGGGAGGGGGGGGGAGGGGATGAAACTGGGGGTGACAAAAATGGAATTTGGGGACAGGAGGGTCCTCAAAAGGGGGGGGGCTCAGCTCGAGGTCCCCCCAAAAAATTGGAGACCCCCAAAAAAAAAAAAAAAAAATTTAGAGAATCCTCGAAAATACCTTGGAGAGTTCCCTCCCCTAAAAAATTTGGAGAATCCCCCTAAAAATTGGAGACTCCCCCCCAAAAAAATACCTTGAGGAACAACTTCCAGAAAATTTTGGGGGACCTTTCCCAAAAAAACCTTGGAGATCCCACAGAAAAAAAACGAAACAAAAACCAAAAACCAAAAACCAAAAACCAAAAACCAAAAACCAAAAACCAAAAACCAAAAACCAAAACAAAAAAACCCAAAAACAAAAACCCCCCAAAACAAAAACAAATACAATAAAACAAAAACAAAAACCCCTCAAAACAAAAACAAAAAACAAAAAAACCAAAAACAAAACCAAAAAAACAAACAAACAAACAAACAAAAAACCAAAAAAACCAAACAAAACAAAAAAAAACAAAACAAAAAAAAAAAAAAAAAAAAAAAAGGAAAATCTCCCCTAAAATATTTGGAGACCCTCCCTTAAAAAAAAAAAAATTTGGAGACCACCAAAAAATGTCTGGGAGAGACCTCCAAAAAAAAAAAAAAAAAAACCTTGGACCTTGGAGACCCTTCCCAAAAAAAATTTGGAGATCCCACAAGAAAACGCTGGAAAACTTCACCCAAAAAATTTGGAGACCCCCCTCAAAAACAACCTTGGAGATTCCGACAAAAAAAACTTGGGAGATCCCCCCAAAAAATCTTGGAGACCCGCCCCAAAATCTTGTAGAAATCCCAAAAAACCTGGAGACTCCCAAAAAAAAAAAAAAAAAAAAAAAAAACTTGAGGATTCCCCCCAAAAATTTGGGGTTCCTGACCCAAAACCGCCTGGGAGATCTCCCCAAAAAAATTTGGAGACCTTGAAAAAAATCCTTGGAAATGCCACCAAAAATCCTGCAAAAATTGTCCCCAATTGTCCCCAAATGTCCCTGATTGTCCCCCATTGTTCCCAATTGTCCCCAATTTTCCCCCATTGACCCTAATTGTCCCCAGTTGTTCCCATTTGTCTCTGATTGTCCCCAATTGAACCCCAATGTCCCCGATTGTCCCCAAATGTCCCAAATCGTCCCCAATGATCCCCAATTGTCTCAAATTGTCCCCAAACTGTCCCCAGTTGTCCCCAATAGTCCCACATTGCTCCAAATTGTCCCCAACTGTCCCCAATTGTCCCTGATTGTCCCTAATTTTCCCCCATTGTCCCCCATTGTCCCCAAATGTCCCCAATGGTCCCCAATTGTCCCCTATTGTCCCCCGTTGTCCCCAAAGGTCTCAAATTGCCCCACATTGATCCCAACTGTCCCTAATTTTCCCTGATTGTCCCCCAATGTCCCCAATGGTCCCAAATTGTCCCACATTGCTCAAAATCGTCCCCAGTTGTTCCCATTTGTCCCTGATTGTCCCCAATTGACCCCAAATGTCCCCGATTGTCCCCAAATGTCCCAAATCGTCCCCAATGGTTCCCAATTGTCCCCCATTGTCCCCAATTGTTCCCATTAGTCTCTGGTTGATCCCAATTGTCCCCAATGGTCCCCAGTTGTCCCCAAGAGTCCCTGACTGTCCCCAATTGTTCCCATTTGTCCTTGATTGTCCCCAACTGTCCCCAGTTGTCCCCCATTGCTCCCAATTGGCCCCAGTTGTTCCCATTGGTCTCTGACTGATCCCAACTGTCCCCGTTTGTCCCCAATTGTCCCCAGTTGTCCCCAATTGTCCCCGTTTGTCCCCAATTGTCCCCAGTTGTTCTCCTTTGTCCCTGATTGTCCCCAATTGTCCCCAGTTGTTCCCAATAGTCCCTGATTGTCCCCAATTGTCCCCAGTTGTTCCCATTTGTCCCTGATTGTCCCCAGTTGTCCCCATTGTCCCCGTTTGTCCCAGCCCTGCGCAGGCTCAGGTGACACCGGGGGTGACTCGATGGGATCCGTGCCTGGAGCTGGGAACGGGATCGGGAATGGCGGGATGGATCCATTTGGGATCGGGGGGATCCATTTGGGATCGGGAATGGCGGGATGGATCCATTTGGGATCGGGGGGGGGATCCATTTGGGATCGGGAATGTTGGGATGGATCCATTTGGGATCGGGATGGATCCATTTGGGATCGGGGGGGATCCATTTGGGATCAGGGGGATCCATTTGGGATCAGGAATGTCGGGATGGATCCCACTGGGATCGGGATGGATCTGTTTGGGATCGGGAATGTTGGGATGGATCCGTCCAGGATCGGGATTGATCCGTTTGGGATCGGGAATGGTGGGATGGATCCCACCGGGATCAGGATGGATCCATTTGGGATTGGGAATGACCCAGCTGGGATCGGGAATGTCGGGATGGATCCTGCTGGGATCGGGATGGATCCGTTCGGGATCGGGAATGTCGGGATGGATCCCACCAGGATGGGGATGGATCCGTTTGGGATTGGGAATGTAAAGATGGATCCCACCGGGAATGTTGGGATGGATCAGTTCAGGATCGGGATGGATCTATTCGGGATCAGGAATGGTGGGATGGATCCTGCTGGGATCCAGGATCGGAATGGCCCAGCCGATCAGGATGGATCCGCTCGGGATTGGGAATGACCGTTTGGGATCGGGATGGATCCGCTCGGGATCGGGAATGGCGGGATGGATCCAGATGGGATTGGGATGGATCCGTTCGGGATCGGGAATGGCCCAGCCGGGATCGGGGTGGATCCCCCCGGGATCGGGAATGTCGGGACGGATCCCACCGGGATCGGGGTGGATCGTCTGCCTGCGGTGACACCTTTGGGGACACCTTTGAGGACACTTTTGGGGACACAGCTCCCACCTGAGGTGACACTTTTGGGGACACCTTTGAGGACACTTTTGGGGACACAGCTCCCAGAGAAGGTGACACGTTCGGGGACACAGATCCCGTCCGAGGTGACACTTTTGGGGACACATTTGGGGACAATTTTGGGGGCACTTTTGGGGACACAGATCCCGGCAGAGATGACACCTTTGGGGACACTTCTGGATACACAGTGTCTGGCCAAGGTGACACTTTTGGGGACACCTTTGGGGACACTTTTGGGGGCACAGATCCCAGCAGAGGTGACACCTTTGGGGACGCTTTTGGGGGCACATTGCCTGGCCCAGGTGGCACATTTGGGGGCATTTTTGGGGACAATTTTGGGGACACAGCTCCCAGACAAGGTGACACTTTCGGGGACACAGCTCCCCCCCGAGGTGACATTTTCGGGGACACTTTTGGGGACACAGACCCCGGCAGAGGTTTGACACTTTTCGGGAAACTTTTGGGGACACAGACCCCAGGTGAGATGACACGTTTGGGGACACTTTTGGGGACACAGCTCCTGCCCAAGGTGACACTTTCGGGGACACTTTTGGTGACACTTTTGGTGACACTTTCGGGGCCCCAGCGCTGTCCCCCGCCCCCCCCCGCGCCCTGCCAGCACCGAGTGTCCCCCGCGCTGTCCCCAGCTCGTCCTGGAAGGTGACGCGCCTGGCGCGGGCTGGCGCCGATGTCGCGACACCAGGGGCGGCGCCGAGGTGGCGCTGTCGCCGCGCCGGGTGACACGGGTGACACGGCGGGGACCTCGCGGGGACCTCGCCACCCTCGGGGGTCTCCTGGCGCTTCAGGGCCACCGCTGGAGGGGACACAGGAGTCCCGGTGTCACCGTGCCTCAGTTTCCGCACGGCCACCCCGGACCGCGGGGCCACCACGCGTCCCCGGAGTGTCCCCAACCCTCCTGGGCACCCTAAAAAGATTCTGGGGTCCCCCAAAATCTGCCCCAAACCCCCAAAATCTGCCCCAAACCCCCAAAATCTGCCCCAAACCCTCCCTGCGGGGTTTTGTCACCCCCTGGGAGGGGAAAAAACAAAAATCCCCCAAAACCGCCCGAAACTCCCCCAAAACCTTCCTGAATTCTTACAAATCCCCCAAAATCCCCCCAAAATCCCCCCAAAATCCCCCAAAACCGCCCGAAACTCCCCAAAAAGTTCCTGAACTGTTCCAACCCCCCAAAATCCCCCAAAATCCCCCAAAATCCCCTCAAATTTCCCCAAAATTGCCCCAACGCCCCCCCCCGTCCCCATGAGTGACACCGCCCCCCCAAGGTGACACCGCCCCCCCCCAAGTGACACCCCAAAACCGCCCGAAACTCCCCCAAACCCCCTCCCAAACTGCCCCAAATTGCCGCAGGACAGACCCGGACACGGCAGGGACACAGCGCGGCTTTACTGGGGCGGTGACACGGGCGGGGGGTGGCACCAGAGGGGACAGAGCTGGGACAGACACGGGGCCGTTGTGGGGGGGGCCGGTGGCGTTTTGGGGACATTTTGGGGGCGTTGGTGACGTTTTTTTGGCGCTTCGGTGGCATTTTTGGGAGCGTTCTTGGCATTTTGGGGGCATTGGTGACATTTTGGGGGCATTTGTGACATTTTGGGGGCATTGCTGGCATTTCGGGGGCGTTGGGGACATTTTTGGGGAGCATTTGGGACATTTTTTGGGGGCATTGGTGGCGTTTTTGGGGACATTCTTGGCATTTTGGGGACATTCTTGGCATTTTTTGGGCACTGGTGACGTTTTTGGGAGCATTTGGGACATTTTTGGGGAACATTGGTGACATTCTTTGGGCATTGGTGACATTTTTGGGGGGCATTGGTGACATTTTTTGGCCATTGGTGACATTTTTGGGGGCATTGGTGACATTTTTTGGGGGCATTGGTGACATTTTTGGAGCATTGGTGACATTTTTGAGGGCATTGGTGACATTTTTGGGGCATTGGTGACATTTTTGGGAGCATTGGTGACATTTTTGAGGGCATTGGTGACATTTTTGGGGGCATTGGTGACATTTTTTGGGCCATTGGTGACATTTTTGGGAGCATTGGTGACATTTTTGGGGCATTGGTGACATTTTTGAGGGCATTGGTGACATTTTTGGGATGCTCTGAGCTCGACTGGGGTGACATTGTCATTGTGACACAGCAGCGGGGCTGGCACTGGCACGGGGGACACCTTGGGGACACCCTGGGGACACCCCGGGGACACCTTGGGGACACCCTGGGGACACCTTGGGGACACCAACGCGGTGCCAGCCCCACGTGGGACAGTTTGGGGACAAGGGACAGGGTTTGGGGTTTCCATGGGGATTTCTTTGGTTTCAATTTTGGGGATTTTGGGGAGGGGACACACAGGGGTGGCACTGAAGGTGACACTGGGGACATCCTGGGGTGGCTCCTGGGGTCGTGCCCGGCTGCTGGGAAGGGCGGGAATTGGGTGGGATCCGGTGGGATCCGGTGGGATCCTTTTGGGATCGGGATTCTCCTCCCGTCCCTGGTTTGGGATCCCAGCAGCGCCCGAACCCCACCCTGGGATTTGGGATCGATTGGGGATCCCTGGATTGATTTGGGATCTCTGGATTTGGGATTCTCCTCCCATCCCTGGATCGATTTGGGATCCCTGGATTTGGGATTCCTGGATTTGGGATCCCTGGATTGATTTGGGATCCTTGGATTTATTTGGGATCCCTGGATTGATTTGGGATCCCTGGGTTTGGGATCCCTGGATTTATTTGGGATCCCTGGATTTGGGATCTCTGGATTTGGGGTTCCTGGATTTGGGATTCCTGGATTTGGGATCCCTGGATTGATTTGGAATCTCTGGATTTGGGATTCTCCTCCCATCCCTGGATCGATTTGGGATCTCTGGATTTGGGATCCCTGGACTAATTTGGGATCCCTGGATTTATTTGGGATCCCTGGATGGATTTGGGATTCCTGGATTTGGGATTCTCCTCCCATCCCTGGATTGATTTGGGATCCCTGGATTTGGGATCCCTGGATTTGGGATTCCTGGATTGATTTGGGATCCCTGGATTTGGGATTCTCCTCCCATCCATGAATTGATTTGGGATCCCTGGATTCCATCCTGGTCCCATCCAGGGATTTCTTTGGGCTTGGAATTCTCTTCCCATCCCTGGATTTGGGATCCTCATCCATGGATTTCTTTGGGATCCCTGCAGTGAATCCTCATCCTGTCCCA
Source organism: Muscicapa striata striata (assembly GCA_030060385.1). Classification (NCBI taxonomy): domain Eukaryota; kingdom Metazoa; phylum Chordata; class Aves; order Passeriformes; family Muscicapidae; genus Muscicapa; species Muscicapa striata. Next base: position 245,345 of record JAREIS010000498.1, on the reverse strand, counting down.
AATTCCCAATATCCCTGGATTTGGGATCTCTGGATTTGGGATCCTCATCCAAGGATTTCTTTGGGATCTCCGGAGTCTGTCCCGATCCCTGGAGTTGGGATCCCTCTTTCCAAATCCCATCCCTGGATTTGGGATTCTCATCCCATCCCTGGATTGGGAATTCCCTCCATTTCCTCACCCCTTCCCAAATTCCCAAAATCTCTGGGAATCCCAGGAAGAGTGGGAATGGTGGAATTTCACAGGGGGGGTGGGATCGAGTGGGATCAGGTGGGATTGGGATCTCACAGATCTGTGTGGGAATTCCCAGGAATCCCGAGAAGATTGGGAATGATGGGATTTGTATGGGAAGGATGGGATCAGGTGCTCCGGGATCCTGTGGATCTGTGCAGGAATTCCTGGGAATCATCCCCAGGAAAAGTGGGAATGATGGAATTTTACAGGAGGGATGGGATCGGGTGCCCTGGGATCCTGCAGATCCATGTTGGAATTCCTGGGGATCATTCCAAGGAATCCTGGGAAGATTGGGAATGATGGGATTTTACAGGAGGGGTGGGATCGGGTGCTCTGGGATCCTGCAGATCCATGTTGGAATCACCAGGAATCATTCCTGGGAAAAGTGGGAATGATGGAATTTCACAGGAGGGATGGGATCGGGTGGGATCGAGTGCTCTGGGATCCCACAGATCCATGTGGGAATCATTCCTGGGAAAAGTGGGAGTGATGGAATTTCACTGAAGGGATGGGATCGGGATCCTATGAATCCATGTGGGAATTCCCAGGAATCCCAAGAAGGTTGGGAATGATGGGATTTGTACAGGAGGGATGGGATCGAGTGGAATCGGGATCCGGCAGATCCGTGCGGGAATTCCTGGGAATCATTTCCGGGAATTCCGGTTTTGCTGATCCCGGCTGGAAAGGCGCGGGGGTGGCCCCGGGGACGGTGGCACCGGGGACGGTGGCACCGGGGACGGTGGCACTGGGGACGGTGGCACCGGGGACGGTGGCACCGGGGACACGCCTTCATCCCGGGAATCCTCCTCATCCTCATCCCGATCCCGATCCCAGCAGGAGCTGCCGAACCCCACAAGGATCCCCCAAATCCAGGCAGATCCCAACGCGGAGGAGCCTCGGGATTCTCCTAAAAACCGCCCCAAAAATCCCTGCGGGGACCTCCCGGTGTCCCCTCCCGGTGTCCCCTCCCGGTGTCCCCTCCCGGTGTCACCCCCTCCCCTCTCGGGGTTCCCGGAGCTGTTCCCACGTGCGGGAGTGACAATGACAGGGACAAAAAAAAAACCCCAAAAAACAAAACCCGGGATGGAGCCGCTCCAGAGGGACCGGGGATGGCGCGTCCGGGGTCTGGGGACAAGGGGTGACATGGCCGGGGTTGGGGACCGGCTGTGACAATGTTTGGGGTTGGGGACAATCTGTCCCCTCTATGCCCAGAGTTGGGGATGAGCTGTGACAATGTCCGGGGTCGGGGACCGGCTGTGACAATGTCCGGGGTTGGGGACAAACTGTGCCATGTCCTCTCTGTCCGCAGAGTTGGGGAGCAGCTGTGACAATGTCCGGGGTCGGGGACCGGCTGTGACAATGTCCAGGCTTGGGGACAAACTGTGCCATGTCCCCTCTGTCCGCAGAGTTGGGGAGCAGCTGTGACAATGTCCCCTCTGTCCCCAGGGTCGGGGACCGGCTGTGACAATGTCCGAGGTTGGGGACCATGTTTCCCCGCTGTCCCCAGGGTTTGGGGACACACTGTGCCAGGTCTCTGCTGTCCCCAGGGTTGGGGACACATTGTGCCATGTCCCCGCTGTCCCCAGGGTTTGGGACACACTGCGCCATGTCCCCTCTGTCCCCTGGGTTTGGGACACACTGTGTCATGTCCCCGCTGTCCCCAGGCTCGGGGACCGGCTCCCTCCCGTCGCTCCCGCTGTGGGATCTGCGCCCCCGGGCCCGGCGGAACCTCCTGGAACCGAGCCCGGGGACACGAACCGAGCCCGGGGACACGGACCGAGCCCCGGGACACGGACCGAGCCTGGGGACACGAACCGAGCCCGGGGACACGGACCGAGCCCGGGGACACGGACCGAGCCCGGGGACACGGACCGAGCCCGGGGACACGGACCGAGCCCGGGGACACGGACCGAGCCTGGGACACGAACCGAGCCCGGGGACACGGACCGAGCCCGGGGACACGGACCGAGCCCGGGGACACGAACCGAGCCCGGGGACACGGACCGAGCCCGGGACACGGACCGAGCCCGGGGACACGGACCCGAGCCCAGGGACACGACCGAGCCCGGGGACACGAACCGAGCCTGGGACACGAACCGAGCCCGGGGACACGGACCGAGCCCGGGGACACGGACTGAGCCCGGGACACGGCCGAGCCCGGGGACACGGCCCGAGCCCGGGGACACGGACCGAGCCTGGGACACGGACCGAGCCCGGGACACACGGACACCGAGCCTGGGACACGGACCGAGCCCGGGGACACGGACCGAGCCCGGGGACACGGACTGAGCCCGGGGACACGGACCGAGCCTGGGACACGGACCGAGCCCGGGGACACGAACCGAGCCTGGGACACGAGGCCGAGCCCGGGGACACGGACCCGAGCCCGGGGACACGAACCGAGCCCGGGACACGAACCGAGCCCGGGACACGAACCGAGCCCAGGGACACGGACCGAGCCCGGGGACACGAACCGAGCGGGGACACGGACCGAGCCCGGGGACACGAACCGAGCGCGGGGACACGGACCGAGCGCGGGGACACGAACCGAGCCCGGGGACACGAACCGAGCCCGGGACACGAACCGAGCCCGGGGACACGGACCGAGCTCGGGGACACGGACCGAGCCCGGGGACATGAACCGAGCCCGGGGACACGGACCGAGCGCAGGGACACGGACTGAGCCCGGGGACAGGAACCGAGCCCGGGGACACGGACCGAGCCCGGGGACACGAACCGAGCCCGGGGACACGGACCGAGCGCAGGGACACGAACCGAGCCCGGGGACATGACCCGAGCCCGGGGACACGAACCGAGCCCAGGACACGAACCGAGCCCAGGGACGCGAACCGAGCCCGGGGACACGGACCGAGCCCGGGGACACGGACCGAGCGCAGGGACACGGACCGAGCCCGGGGACACGGACCGAGCGCAGGGACACGGACCGAGCCCGGGGACACGAACCGAGCCCGGGGACACGGACCGAGCCCGGGGACATGACCCGAGCCCCGCCCGCGCTGTCCCGGCCCGGCCCCGCCCGGGCCTCATTTGGTGTCGCTGTCGCCGCCGGGCGTGTCGGGCTCCCAGAGCACGAACTCGTGCAGCAGCGTGTTCACCGTGTCGGGGCACTCGAGCATCACCATGTGGCTGCCCTCGTCGATCACCTTCAGGAAGGCGATCAGCAGGATCTGCGGGGGCACGAGCGCTGAGACCGCGCCAGGGGACACAGAGACACCAAAGCCACCCCCTGTCCCCTCCCTTGGGGTGGTAGGGCAGGGGTGAACCCACGAGAGCCCCCAAAGCCACCCCCTGTCCCCTCCCTTGGGGTGGCAGGGCTGGGGTGAACCCACGAGAGCCCCCAAAGCCACCCCCTGTCCCCTCCCTTGGGGTGGCAGGGCCGGGGTGAACCCACGAGAGCACAAAAGTCACCCCCTGTCCCGTCCCTTGCGAGTGGCAGTCACCCCTGAGAGGTGACAGAAGAGCCCCAAAGCCACTCTGTGCCCTCCCTCGGAGGTGGCAGTGCCAGGGTGACCCCTGAGAGGTGACACCAGAGCCCCAAACTGCTCTGTGCCCTCCCCCGGGGGTGGCAGTGCCAAGCTGGACCCTGAGAGGTGACACAAGACCCCAGACCCACAAAGCCACCCCTGTCCCGTCCCTTGTGAGTAGCAGGGCCAAAGTGACCCCTGAGAGGTGACAGGAAAGCCCCCAAACCACTCTGTGCCCTCCCTCGGGGGTGGCAGTGCCAGGGTGACCCCTGAGAGGTGACACGAGACCCCAGCCCCGCAAAAGCCACCGTGTGTCCCCTCCCTGGAAGTGTCACTGTCCCATCCCTGTCCCTGTCCCTGTCCCATCCTTGTCCCTGTCCCACCCCTGTCCCTGTCCCATCCCTGTCCCACTCCTGTCCCTGTCCCTGTCCCATCCCTGTCCCTGTCCCTGCCCCATCCCTGTCCCTGTCCCTGTCCCATCCTTGTCCCTGTCCCACCCCTGTCCCTGTCCCATCCCTGTCCCACTTCTGTCCCTGTCCCTGTCCCATCCCTGTCCCTGTCCCTGCCCCATCCCTGTCCCTGTCCCTGTCCCTGCCCCATCCCTGTCCCTGTCCCTGTCTCTGTCCCTGTCCCTGTCCCTGTCCCTGTCCCATCCCTGTCCCATCCTTATCCCTGTCCCTGTCCCACCCCTGTCCCTGTCCCTCCCCACACCCCATCATTTCCCCTCTCCTCCCCCCCCTCACCCCTTCCACCCTCCCCACCCTCCCCACCCCAAATTTCCGGGCTCAGCCCCCCCCAAACCCCACCCCACGTGACCGTTCCGTACCTCCGCCATCCTCTGGTCCTCCTCCACGGGCACGAACTTGTCGTGCATGCCATGGACCAGCAGCACGGGCACGGCCAGCTCGGCGTGGTACAGCTCGTCCCCCTCGGGCCAGTACTGGCCGCTCATCATGGCCCGCAGCACAAAGGACGAGACGTTGAAGGCGTTGCCCTCCCTCAGCAGCTGCTTCTCTTTGGCACCTTGGCGGGCAAAGCCGGCCCTGACACGGGGGGTGGCGTCAGCCCCGAATTTGGGGGGTGGCACAAACCCTCAGCCCCCCCAAAGCCACCCCTGTCCCCTCCCGCAGCAGCTGCTTCTCTTTGGCACCTTGGCGGGCAAAGCCGGCCCTGCCACGGGGGGTGGCGTCAGCAACAAATTTGGGGGGTGGCACAAACCCTCAGCCCCCCAAAAGCCACCCCCTGTCCCCTCTATCAGAGTGGCAGTGCCAGGATGAGACCCCTGAGCAGTGCCAGGAGACCCCAGCTCCAAAAGCCACCCCCTGTCCCTTCTCTCACAGTGGCAGTGCCAGGATTTGTCCCCTGAGAGGTGGCACAAGCCCCCAGCTCCAAAAGCCACCCCGTGTCCCTTCTCTCAGAGTGGCAGTGCCAGGATGAGACCCCCCAGAGGTGGCACAAACCCTCAGCCCCCCAAAGCCACCCCCTGTCCCCTCTCTCACAGTGGCAGTGCCAGGATTTGTCCCCTGAGCAGTGCCAGGAGACCCCAGCTCCAAAAGCCACCCCGTGTCCCCTCTCTCACAGTGGCAGTGCCAGGATGAGACCCCTGAGCAGTGCCAGGAGACCCCAGCCCCCAAAGCCACCCCCTGTCCCTTCTATCAGAGTGGCAGTGCCAGGATGAGACCCCCAGAGGTGACACAAACCCTCAGCCCCTCCAAAGCCACCCCCTGTCCCCTCTCTCACAGTGGCAGTGCCAGGATTTGTCCCCTGAGAGGTGGCACAAGCCCCCAGCTCCAAAAGCCACCCCGTGTCCCCTCTCTCAGAGTGGCAGTGCCAGGATGAGACCCCCAGAGGTGGCACAAGCCCCCAGCCCCCCAAAGCCACCCCCTGTCCCCTCTATCAGAGTGGCAGTGCCAGGATTTGTCCCCTGAGAGGTGGCACAAACCCTCAGCCCCTCCAAAGCCACCCCTTGTCACCTCTCTCAGAGTGGCAGTGCCAGGATGAGACCCCTGGGAGGTGCCAGGAGACCCCAGCCCCCCAAAAAGCCACCACCTGTCCCCATCCCCCAGCAGTGGCAGTGCCAGGGTGGCAGAGGGTGTCCCCAGGGTGTCCCAGGGTGTCCCCAGGATGTCCCCAGGATGTCCCCAGGGTGTCCCAGGGTGTTCCAGTGTGGCACAGGCTGTCCCCACGATGTCCCCAGGGTGTCCCCAGGCTGTCACTCACTTGAGGAAGCTCCAGGCCAGGCAGGGGGACAGGCAGTGCAGCACACAGGGAGCCCCCAGATCCCCAAGGTGTCCCCATGCCCCAGCAGTGGCAGTACCAGGCTGTCCCTAGGATGTCCCCAGGATGTCCCCAGGCTGTCCCCAGTGTCCCCAGGCTGTCACTCACCTGAGGCCAGGCTCCAGGCCAGGCAGGGGGACAGGCAGTGCCCCAGCACACAGGGCAGAGCCCCCAGGCTGTCCCCAGTGTCCCCAGGGTGTCCCCAGGGTGTCACCTTGAGCAGGCCAGCAGGGGACAGGCAGGACACCCCCCCAGGCTGTCCCCCAGTGTCCCCAGGGTGTCCCCAGGGTGTCACTCACTTGAGGAAGCTCCAGGCCAGGCAGGGGGACAGGCAGTGCAGCACACAGGGAGCCCCCAGATCCTCAAGGTGTCCCCATGCCCCAGCAGTGGCAGTACCGGGACACCCCCCAGGCTGACCCCAGTGTCCCCAGGTCCCCAGGGTGTCCCCCCCAGTGTCCCTCCAGGCTGTCACTCATTTGAGGGAAGCTCCAGGCCAGGCAGGGGGGCTGTCCAGGCAGTGCAGCACAGGCAGGGGGACAGAGAGCCCCCCCAGATCCTCAAGGTGTCCCCATGCCCTGGCAGTGGCAGTACCAGGACACCCCCCAGGCTGTCCCCAGGCTGTCCCCAGTGTCCCCAGGGTGTCCCAGGTGTCCCCAGGGTGTGACTCACCTGAGGAAGCTCCAGGCCAGGCAGGGGGACAGGCAGTGCAGCACGCAGGGAGCCCCCAGATCCTCAAGGTGTCCCCATCCCCCAGCAGTGGCAGTACCGGGACACCCCCCAGGATGTCCCCAGGCTGTCCCCAGTGTCCCCAGGGTGTCCCAGGTGTCCCCAGGGTGTGACTCACCTGAGGAAGCTCCAGGCCAGGCAGGGGGACAGGCAGTGCAGCACACAGGGAGCCCCCAGATCCTCAAGGTGTCCCCATGCCCCAGCAGTGGCAGTACCGGGACACCCCCCAGGCTGTCCCCAGTGTCCCCAGGGTGTCCCCAGGCTGTCACTCACTTGAGGAAGCTCCAGGCCAGGCAGGGGGACAGGCAGTGCAGCACACAGGGAGCCCCCAGATCCCCAAGGTGTCCCCATGCCCTGGCAGTGGCAGTACCGGGACACCCCCCAGGATGTCCCCAGGCTGTCCCCAGTGTCCCCAGGGTGTCACTCACTTGAGGAAGCTCCAGGCCAGGCAGGGGGACAGGCAGTGCAGCACACAGGGAGCCCCCAGATCCTCAAGGTGTCCCCATGCCCCAGCAGTGGCAGTACCGGGACACCCCCCAGGCTGTCCCCAGGCTGTCCCCAGTGTCCCCAGGCTGTCCCCAGTGTCCCCAGGCTGTCACTCATCTGAGGAAGCTCCAGGCCAGGCAGGGGGACAGGCAGTGCAGCACACAGGGAGCCCCCAGATCCCCTGGGTGTCCCCATGCCCCAGCAGTGGCAGTACCGGGACACCCCCCAGGCTGTCCCCAGGCTGTCCCAGGTGTCCCCAGGCTGTCACTCACTTGAGGAAGCTCCAGGCCAGGCAGGGGGACAGGCAGTGCAGCACGCAGGGGGGCAGGTTGAAGATGGAGCACAGGCTGGGCTCCAGCGCCGTGGGGCCGCCGCCGTTGATCATGATCACCTTGTGCACCAGCTCCGGGTACTCGTGCGCCAGGAACGTGCAGAAGGACACCCTGGGGACACCGGGGACACCGGGGGACATCAGGGGACATCAGGGTGACAGGGGTGGGTGGGGCTTGAGGCAGCGTGGGGTAGACAAGGTGTCCCTGCCCATGTCCCTGTCCCTGTCCCTGCCATGCCCAGATTCCTGTCCATGTCCCTGTGCCACCCCTGGCAGTGTCCCTGCCCACACCCAGATGTCCTGTCCCTGTCCCAAACCCTATCGCTGTCCCTGTCCCTGTCCCTTTCCCTGTCCTTGTCCCTTTTACTGTCCCTGTCCCTGTCCCTGTCCTTGTCCCTTTTACTGTCCCTGTCCCTGTCCCTGTCCCCATCCCTCTCCCATCCCTGTCCCTGTCCCATCCCTGTCCCATCCCTGTCCCATCCCTGTCCCTCTCCCTGTCCCATCCCTGTCCCTGTCCCCATCCCTCTCCCTGTCCCATCCCTGTCCCTGTCCCATCCCTGTCCCTGTCCCTTTCCCAGTCCCTGTGCCACCCCTGTCCCTGTCCCTGTCCCTGTCCCTGTCCCTGTCCCTGTCCCGTCCCTGTCCCATCCCTGTCCCTGTCCCTGTCCCTGTCCCCATCCCTCTCCCTGTCCCTGTCCCATCCCTGTCCCTGTCCCTCTCTCCATCCCTGTCCCCGTCCCATCCCTGTCCCTGTCCCTGTCCCATCCCTGTCCCTGGCCCCGTCCCTGTCCCTGTCCCTGTCCCAGTCCCTGTCCCCATCCCTCTCCCTGTCCCTGTCCCATCCCTGTCCCTGTCCCTCTCTCCATCCCTGTCCCTGTCCCATCCCTGTCCCCATCCCTGTCCCTGTCCCTGTCCCTCCCCACACCCCATCATTTCCCCTCTCCTCCCCCCCCAACCCGTTCCACCCTCCCCCATCCCATCCCCCACCCCAAATTTTGGGGTCAGCCCCGCCCAGTCCCCGCCCCACGGGAGGATTTTGTGCCCAGCCCTGTCCCGATCCAGCCCCGCGGGATCCCCGCCGCCTCCGGCTCCTTCCCCTCCTTAGTCCGCGCCTAATCAGGAACCCTAATCCCGGCTTTAATCCTATTTCCTATGAAATTTCCTATTAAATCCTATTTCTGGTCCCTGCCCTGCCAGTGCCCTCGCTGGGATCAGCCCCAAGGGCACGGAGGGGCTCCCAGTGCCGGGCAAAGGGGGGAAAAATGGGGGGAAAATGGGATAAAAACAGGGTAAAAATGGGGTAAAAATGGGATAAAAATTGAATAAAAACAGGGTAAAAATGGGGTTTAAATGGGGTAAAAATGGGATAAAAAATTGAATAAAAACAGGGTAAAAATTGAATAAAAACAGGGGAAAAAAGGGACAAAAATGAGATAAAAAATTGAATAAAAACAGGGTAAAAATGGGGTTAAAATGGGGTAAAAATGGGATAAAAAATTGAATAAAAACAGGGTAAAAATGGGATAAAAATGGGATAAAAATGGGATAAAAATTGAATAAAAAGCAGGTTAAAAAAGGGATAAAAATGGGATAAAAATTGAATAAAACCAGGGTAAAAATGGAGTTAAAATGGGGTAAAAATTGATTAAAAACAGGGTAAAAAAGGGACAAAAATGGGATAAAAAAGGGATAAAAATGATAAAAATGGGATAAAAAGGGATAAAAAGGAGATAAAAAATCGATAGAAACGGGATAGAAATGGGATAAAAATGGGATAAAAATGGGATAAAAATGGGATAAAAAATTGAATAAAAACAGGATAAAAAAAAAATGGGATAAAAGCAAGATAAAACTCGATGCCGCTGGCAGCCCCTCACCCGTAGGAGTGCCCCACCAGGATGTTGCGTTTCTTGGCGTATCTCTTGAACACAGCCCGCATGTCCTCGGCCAGCGCGTAGAAGGTGTAGGCGGCGGCCACGGGCGGGGCGGAGCTGCAGCCGTGCCCCGCCAGGTCCGGCGCCACCACCTCGTAGCCGAGGCGGGAGAAGAATTCCAGCTGTTCCTTCCAGATGTCCAAGGAGCCGCCCACGCCGTGGATGAAGAAGAGCACGACGTCGGCGTGGCTGCCCTTGCAGCTGGTGATGTGTTTGTGGCAATCCACCGTCACCACCTTCTTGGGTTTGCGCTTGCGGCGTTTGGCGCCGTCCCTGGGAGGGGTTCCCTGCTGGGGATGGCAAAAAGGGGTCTTAGAGATGGTGTGAAACTGTCCTGGTTATTTATTTTTATTTTTAAATTATTTATTTTTATTTTTATTTTTATTTATTTTTATTTTTATTTATTTTTATTTTTATTTATTTTTATTATTATTTATTTATTATTATTATTTATTTTTATTATTATTTATTTTTTATTATTTATTTTTATTATTATTTATTTTTATTATTATTATTTATTTTTATTTTAATTTATTTTTTTATTATTTATTTTTATTATTAGATAATGTGTGCCACGGAGATCAGGGGCACTGCCCCACCCGGCTCCAACAGGTGGGGACAGAATTCACATTTCTGGCCATATTAACCCAACACAAAAACAGAAAGATTTTTGAATGTTGAATCTCAAGAAGGCATAGAGATGATGGCAAGTTTTGATGTAGAATAAAAGAATTGCTGAGCCGGTTTTACTGGGTAACTAAGAAGGCAAAGAGTGAGTTGGAAGGGGATTTTATCACTCTGAGCAAAGGATAAACCCACCTCAAACAAAAGACGTTTTTACCAAGCACAAAGATTTTCACATACAAAAATGCCATGTTGCACGTAGAGAAAAGATCTCACATTATCTGCTCATGGGCAGCTTTAAACCAGCTGGGGCAATCATCTTTATCTTTGCACAGCCCATCCTCCCTCCAGGAGAGATCTCCTGTTCATGGGCCAGGGGTTAAAAACCAGCTGGGGCAGTCATCTTTATCCTTCCCATGCCCCACCCTTCACCCAGGAGATATCACCTGTTAATGGGCCATTGTTACAAACTGGGTGTGGCAGGGATTCTTATCTCTGTGGGAATTATCTCCTGTTAATGGGCCATTGTTACAAACTGGGTGTGGCAGTGTTCTTTATCTCCCTGGGGATATCTCCTGCTCATGGGCCATTGTTAAAAACTGGGTGTGGCAGTGACCTTTATCTCCCTGGGGATATCTCCTGCTCATGGGCCATTGTTACAAACTGGGTGTGGCAGTGATCTTTATCTCCGTGGGGATATCACCTGTTAATGGGCCATTGTTACAAACTGGGTGTGGCAGTGATCTTTATCTCCTGCTCATGGGCCAGCTTTAAACCAGCTGGGGCAATCATCTTTATCTCTCCCACAGCCCATCCTCCTTACAGGAGAGATCTCCTGTTCATGGCCAGTGAGTCCCAGGGCATGGTTGATAAAATTCCATCATCCCACGGGAGATGCTCCAGCCAGGGGAGGAGCCAAGCCTTTCCTACCCAGATAAAAACTGAGATTTTGGACAGCAATTTCCATCTTTCCACTGGATTCCAGAGGAAAGCCAGACCTTTCCACACCATCCCTGAACCTTCAGAGGAAACTGCCCCTTCTCCAGGAGCACTGCTCCAGCTGAGCCACATCTGCCACTGCAGGAGGATGCAGCCACCATGGAATGGGACTGTGCCAACACCCTGACTGACTGACGGGTGTCAGCTTGGATTCTGACTTGTCAGGGTTGGGATTGTTCTCTGTAATACTGCATTCCTATTTTAATTTTCCTAGGAAAGAACTGTTATTCCTAATTCCCATCTCTTTGCCTGAGAGCCCCTTAATTTCAAAATTATAATAATTTGGAGGGAGTGGGTTTACGTTCTCCATTTCAAAGAGAAGCTCCTGCCTTTATTGGCAGACACCTGTCCTTCCAACCAGGACACATTTGGATAAATAATATTAAAAATAAATAATAATAGATAATAGATAATAGATAATAGATAATAGATAATAATAATAAAAAGAAATAATAATAAAAAAATAAATAATAACAAAAAAAATAATAATGAAAAAATAACAATAAAAATAATTAAAAATAAAAAAATTTAAAATAAATATTAATAACAAAAGAAATAATAATAAAAATAAACACTACTAATAAAAAGAAATACTAATAAAAAGAAATACTAATAAAAATAAATAATAATGAAAATAATAATAATAAAAAAAATAAATACTAATAATAAAATAAATAATAATAAAAAGAAATACTAATAAAAAGAAATAATAATAAAAATAAATACTAATAAAAATAAATACTAATGAAAATAAATAATAATAAAAATAAATAATAATAAAAATAAATAATAATAATAATAATGAATAATAATAAAAGAAATAATAATAAAAATAAACACTACTAATAAAAAATAATGAAAATAAATATTAATAAAAATAAATACTAATAAAAATAAATACTAATGAAAATAAATAGTACAAAATAAATAGTAATAATAATAAAAATAAATACTACTAATAAAATAAATACTAATGAAAAGAAATACTAATAAAAAGAAATACTAATAAAAAGAAATAATAATGAAAATAAATAATAATGAAAATAAATTAATAATAATAATAATAATAATAATAATAATAATAATAATAATAATAATAAAATAATAAAATAACAATAAAAGAAATAATAATAAAAGAAATAATAATAAAAGAAATAATAATAAAAGAAATAATAATAAAAATAAATAATAATAAGACAATAAACAGCATTTGAATACAACAAACACCATTTAAAATACAACACACACCATTTTAAATACAACAAACACCATTTAAAACACAATAATCAGCATTTCAAAGAGCCCGCCCGGAGCCCCCCCACCCTTCATTTTCCAAACTCTTACAACTCCCGCTGGAACTCCGGGCGGATCCGGCGCTTCCATCTCAGCGCCGCCCTCCCGCTCGGCGTTGCTGCCCTCGGCATCCCCAGGTTCTCGATGAGCAGCTGCCCGTTGCGGTAGAGCGTGATGCGGCGGCGGCAGCGCACGGCGCCGCGGCGGCCCCGCGCGGGCGGCTCGGGCTCGGGCTCGGGCTCGGGCTGGGCGGGCGGCGGCGGCCGCTCGGGGGCGCTGTGCCGGATCCGCAGGATCCGCCCGGGTTTCACCTCCAGGAAGGTGAAGCCGTCGCGGGATTCGACGCTGTCCAGCGGCCCCACGGCGTTGGGGGTTTTGCCCAGCAGGCAGCAGAGGAAGCCGTCGGTGAGGGTGGTCAGCATGGTGGGGGCTGGGGAGGGAAAAAATGGGAGAAAATGTGGGGGGGAAAATGGGGAAATAGGGGAAAATGTAAGAAAATCTGGGGGGAAAAAAATGGGGAAAATGGGGGGAAAGATTCCCAGATTCCTGGATTCCCGAATTCCCGGATTCCTGAATTCCTGAATTCCCAGATTTCCAGATTTCCAGATTTCCAGATTCCCAGATTCCAAGATTCCCAGATTTCCAGATTCCCAGATTCCTGAATTCCCAGATTTCTGGGTTTCCAGATTCCTGAATTCCCAGATTCCCAGGTTCCTGAATTCCCAGATTTCCAGATTTCCGGATTCCTGAATTCCCAGATTCCCGGATTCCTGGGTTCCCAGATTCACAGATTCCTGGATTCCCGGATTCCTGAATTCCTGGATTCCCGGATTCCTGAATTCCCAGATTCCCAGATTCCCAGATTCCCAGATTCCTGAATTCCCAGATTTCTGGATTTCCAGATTCCTGAATTCCCAGGTTCCTGAATTCTCAGATTTCCAGATTTCCAGATTCCTGAATTCCCAGATTCCCGGTTTCCCAGATTCCTGAATTCCCGAATTCCCAAATTCCCAGATTCTCAGATTCGCAGGTTCACACATTCCTGGATTTCTGAATTCCCGGATTCCTGAATTCCCAGATTTCCAGATTCCCAAATTCCCAATTCCCAGATTCCTGGGATTTTGGGGATTCCCATTCTGGGATTTTGGGAATTTCCATCCTGGGATTTTGGGAATTCTCATCCTGAGATTTTGGGGATTCCCATCCTGGGATTTTGGGAATTCCCATCTTGGGATTTCAGGAATTCCCATCCTGGGATTTTGGGAATTTCCATCCTGGGATTTCAGGGATTTTTCCCATCCTGGGATTTTGGGAATTTCCATCCCGGGATTTTGAGGATTCCCATCCTGGGATTTTGAGGATTCCCATTCTGGGATTTTGGGAATTTCCATCCTGGGATTTCGGGGATTTTTCCCATCCTGGGATTTTGGGAATTTCCATTCTGGGATTTTGGGAATTTCCATCCTGGGATTTTGGGAATTTCCATCCTGGGATTTTGGGGATTCCCATCCTGGGATTTTGGGGATTCCCATCCTGGGATTTTGGGGATTCCCATCCTGGGATTTTGGGGATTCCCATCCTGGGATTTCCGAATTCCCATCCTGGGATTTTGGGAATTCCCATCCTGAGATTTTGGGGATTCCCATTCTGGGATTTTGGGAATTCCCATTCTGGGATTTTGGGGATTCCCATCCTGAGATTTTGGGGATTCCCATTCTGGGATTTTGGGAATTTCCATCCTGGGATTTTGGGGATTCCCATCCTGGGATTTTGGGGATTCCCATCCTGGGATTTTGGGGATTTCCATCCTGGGATTTTGGGAATTCCCATCCCGGGATTTTGGGGATTCAGCACCCGTTGGGTAAGGCTGGGAATGGCAACAAGGCGGGAATGGCAGGATCTGCCGGAGGGATCCAGTCAAGGGATCCAGAAGCCAAAGGGATCTGGCCGAGGGATCTGCCAAAAGGATCCAACCTCAGGATTCGGTCGAGGGATCTGGCGGAGGGATCCTGGAGCCAAAGGGATCCGGGTGAGGGATCCAGCTGAGAGATCAAATCCTGGGATCCAGCTGAGGGATCCAGCCAGAAGGATCCGGGCAAGGGATCCTGGAGCCGAAGGGATCCAGCTGAGGGTCTCTCAGAGGGATCTGGCTGAGGGATCCAATCTTGGGATCCAGCCAAGGGATCAAGCTGAGAAACAAAATCTTGGGATCCAGCTGAGGGATCTGGCCAAGGGACCCTGGAGCCAAAGGGATCCAGTTGAGGAATCTGCCAGAGGGACCCGGCTGAGGGATCCAACCTCAGGATTCAGTCGAGGAATCAGCTGAGGGATCCTGGAGCCAAAGGGATCCGGCCGAGGGATCGCCAGAGGGATCCAACCTCAGCATTTGGTCGAGGGATCCAGCCAAGGGATCCTGGAGCCAAGGGGATCTGGCTGAGGGATCTGGCTGAGGGATCCCAGAGACAAAGGGATCTGGCTGAGGGATCCTGGAGCCAAAGGGATCCAGCTGTGGGATCTGTCAGAGGAATCTGACCAAGGGATTCTGGAGCCGAAGGGATTCAGCTGAGGGATCCAATCTTGGGATCCACCTGAGGGATCGAGCAGCAGGATCTGCCTGAGGGATCCGGCCAAGGGATCCAGGAGGGAAAGGGATCTGGCTGAGGGGTCAGAACTTGGGATCCTGCCAGAGGGATCCAGCTGAGAGATCCAGCCAAGGGATCCCAGAGCCAAAGGGATCCAGCCCAGGGATTCTGCCTTGGGATCCTCCCAAAGGGATCCTCCCACTGGGATCCTGGCATTGGGATCGTGTCATTGGGATCCTGACCCCGGGGGTGGCACAGGGGACAAGGGGGTGGCACAGGGGACACGGGGGTGGCACAGGGGACACAAGGGTGGCACAGGGGGCACAAGGGATGGCACAGGGGACACAGGGGTGGCACAGGGGACAGGGGGGTGGCACAGGGGACACAGGGGTGGCACAGGGGACATGGGTATGGCACAGGTGACATGGGGGTGGCACAGGGACATGGGGGTGGCACAGGGGACATAAGGGTGGCACAGGGGACACGGGCATGGCACAGGGGACATGGGGGTGGCACAGGAACACAAGGGTGGCACAGAATGGGTGAAAGATGGGATGGCACAGGGACATGGGGTGGACAGGGACATGGGGTGCAAGGGGACACAGGGGCATGGGACACAAGGGGCAACAGGGACAGGAAGGCACAAGGAATGGGGTGGAAGGGGACACAGGAGCACAGGGCATGGATAGACAGAAAGGGAACAGGGGGAGGCAAGGGAACAGGGGACGGAACAGGAAAGAACAGGACACCCAAAGGGATCAGGCAAAGGGAACAAGGGGCGGCAAAGGGGACAGGGAAGGAAAGGGACAGAGGGATGGACAGGGGACATGGGAGGACAGGAACAGGGGAAGAGGAACATCAAGGCAAGGACATGGGGTCAGGAAGGGATGGCTGGCAGAGACAACAAAGGGTGGAAAGGGAATGGGAATGGAAAGGTGACTGGGTGGCACAGGACACAGGGGACAACAGGGACACGGGGGGAACAGGGGACACAAGGGGCACGGGAACAGGGGTGGAACAGGATTGGAAAGGGAAGAAAGGAATGGGTTTGGGAAAAGGGAACAGGAAGAAAGGATCCCTAAGGAAAAGGAACAGGGAAAAGGAACTGGGAAAGGGGAAAGGGAAAAGGGAACATCCCAAAGGATCAGAGCAGGAAAAGGGAACAGGAACAGGAACAGGGAACAGGAACAGGAAAAGGGGAAAGGGAACAGGGAAAGGGAACAGGGAACAGGGAACAGGGAACAGGGAACATCCCAAAAGATCAGAGCAGGGAAAGGGAACAGGGAAAAGTAACAGGGAAAGGGAACAGAGAAAAGGGAAAGGGAACAGGGAACAAGGAAAAGAGAACAGGAACATCCCAAAGGATCAGAGCAGGAAAAGGGAACAGGGAAAGGGAACAGGGAAAGGGAAAAGGGAAAGGGAAAAGGGAAAAGGGAAGAGGAAAAGGATCAGGGAAAGGGAACATCTCTAAGGCAAACAGAAGAGAAAGGGGATCAGGAAAGATGATCCCTAAGGATCAGAACAGGGAAAGGGAACAGGGAAAGGGAACAGGAAAAGGGAACATCCCAAGGGATCGGAGCAGGGAAGGGGAACAGGAAAACAACAGGGAAAGGGAACAGGAAAAGGGAAAGGGAACAGGAAAAGGGGAAAGGGGAAAGGGGAAAGGGAACAGGAAAAGGGAACAGGAAAAGGGAGCATCCTCAAGGCCGCCTGTCGCCCTTTCTGCCTTTTTGGGAAGCACAAAAACCTCGGGACACAAAAGAACCTTTGGGATCTGGGTTGGGAATCTGGGTTTGGGATCAAGATCTGGGATCAGTGTTTGGGATCTGGGTTTCAGATCAGGGTTGGGAATCTGGGTTTGGAATCAAGATCTGGGATCAGTGTTTGGGATTTGGGTTTGGAATCTGGGTTTAGGATCCGGGTTTGGGATCTGGGTTCGGATCAGGATTGGGAATCAACCTTTGGAATCAGGCACTGGAATCTGGGTTTGGGATCAGGAGCCTTTGGGATCAGGATTTGGAATCAGGATTTGGAATCGTGGTTTAGAATTGGGTTTTGGAATCTGGGTTTGGAATCTGGGTCTGGAATCAGGGTCTGGAATCAGGAGCCTTTGGGATCACGGTTTGGGATCAGGGTTTGGAATCAGGGTTTGGAATCAGGGTCTGGAATCCGGGTCTGGAATCAGGAGCCTTTGGGATCAGGGTTTGGAATCAAGGTTTGGAATCGGGGTCTGGAATCAGCCCGGCCTCTCCCCCCACCACGAGCAGCTTTTCCCGAAATTCCAGCCGCAGTTCCAGCGGGATTTGGGACCCTCCCGCAGCAATCCCTCCCCGCCGTTGCATCACGAGCGAAGCTTTTCCTTAACTTGCATTTCCAGGATAAATCCCCCCCATCCCCCTCGTCCTTCCCCTCCTCCCTCCCTCCTCCCTCGGCGCACCTGGAGAAATCCAGGTTATTTCAATCTCTGCTCCTACAACATCTAAACACAACTTCCTTCCCATTTTTTTTTCCCGATGGGAAAAATTCCCGCATTTTTGGGTTATTTCCCCCCTTTTCCCATCCCCCCTCACAGCACCTTTGGCGTTAGGACATTCCCGCAGCACCGCAGAAGGGAAGGAAAAAAAATTTAAAATAATAAAAAAAGCTCACCTCATTTATTGCCGAGGGTTGTCGGGGTTTGAGGATGGCGAAAAAAATCCTGGAATTCCGCAGAATTCCCGATGGAAAAGCAGAGCAGGCGATGCTCGAGGCGGTGGGAGCAGGCTGGTTAAAATCCCGATTTTTTTCCAGGTTTTTTGGAGGGGCGCGAGGGGGAAAAGCTCTTCAGCTGAGCTCAGCCCCCCCAAAAAATTCCCAAATTCCCCCAGTTCCCCCCCTGGGCGCTTGTCCCCCGCTCCATGGGGACTCGGGGGGGTTTGTCCTTGGAGCTGTCGCCATGGAAAGCCCCAAATCCCTCCTAAGGGGGCGGGACCGGGAGGTGATGGACACCGGGAAGGGCCAGTGGCAGCTGCGGGAGGGACACGGGGACAGGGATGGGGACAGGGATGGGGATGGGACAGGGATGGGGACAGGGACGGGGACAGGGGGACAGGGATGGGACAGGGACAGGGATGGGGACAGGGGGATAGGGATTGGGACAGGGACAGGGATGGGGATGGGAATGGGGACAGGGACAGGGGGGACAGGGGGACAGGGATGGGGACAGGGGGACAGGGATGGGACAGGGATGGGGACAGGGGGATAGGGATGGGGACAGGGACAGGGACGGGGACAGGGATGGGGACAGGGATGGGGACAGGGATGGGGATGGGAATGGGGACAGGGATGGGAGGGGGACAGGGGGACAGGGATGGGGACATGGGGGACAGGGATGGGGACAGGGACGGGGACAGGGATGGGGATGGGAACAGGGACAGGGACGACAGGGGGACAGGGATGGGGACAGGGACAGGTATGGGAATGGGGACAGGGACAGTGCCAGCTCCGGGAGGGACACGGGGACAGGGATGGGGACAGGGACAGGGACAGGGGGACAGGGACACGGGGGATAGGGATGGGAATGGGGACAGGGACAGTGCCAGCTCCGGGAGGGACACGGGGACAGGAGGGGACAGGGGGAGACAGGAGGGGACAGGGGCAGGAATGGGGACAGGGCCAGGGCCAGCTCCAGGAGGGACACAGGGACAGGAGGGAGGACAGGGATGGGGACAGGGACAGGCATTTGGAATGGGGTGGTGACAGCGTGCTGCTTGTGGGGTGGCAAAGGGCGCGAGTGTGGCAGTGCCATGGACGTGGCCGTGCCACAAACCTGTCACTGCCACCAGGGTGCCACATGCATGGCAGTGCCATGAGGGTGTCACACGTGTGGGAGCACCATGAAGGGGACAGTGCCACCATCGTGTCACACAGGACAGCGCCATGAGTGACACAAAAACCAGGAGGGAAAAGCCTGGACCTGTCCCTGCTGTTGGGATAGGGCTGGGATTGATCCAGAACAGCAAAAATGGGATCCTGGAATTTTTTGGGCTTGGAAGGACCTGAAATCCCATCCAGTCCCATCTTGGACCTTCCACCATCCCAAGTGGCTCCAGTCGGGCTTTGGACACTCCCAGGGATCCAGGAGAAGCCACAGCTCCTCTGGGAATTCCTCTGGGAATTCCAACCCATTCCCTCCCCACCCTCCCAACCAGGAATTCCTTCCCAAATCCTGCCCAAATCTCCTTTTTCCAGTCTGAAGCCATTCCTTGTGTCCTGGAATTCCATCCCTCATCCCAAGTCCCTCTCCAGCCCTCTGGGAGTGCCTTTGAGGCCTGTCGCGACAGCCTTGGGGACAAACGACATTCCCCGAGGCGACAAGGCCGCGGTGGGACCGTTGCCATGGTAACTCCGCCATAACCCCCACAGGGACCACGATTCCCATCAGCCCTTGCGGCGCAGCGCCGGCTGTGATTGGCTGGTTGGACGGAGCCAATGGGGAGCGGCGTTGTTGGCGGGCGGAACAAAATGGCGGCGCTGAGCCGAGTGTGGGAGCGGGTCGGGGGCCGCAGGTACCGGGAGGGGAAATTCCAACCTTAAAATTCCCAATTTATCCTTTACTTCCCTCTCCTCACTCCTTGTTCTGCTTGAATTTTTCCCAAGCTTTTCCCTGCTGCAAGGTTTTCCCTTCCCGCTGCTCCCAAACGCTCTGGAGCCTCTTCCCAGGACTTCCAGCCGCATCCCGCTTCCAGCGTGGAGTTTCCAGCAAATCCGTGGAAGAACCCGAGGGAACGAGTACCAGCCCAACAACTGGAAGCGGAAGAAGACTCACGGCTGGATCAAACGGATCAGAACTCCCGGCGGGATTGCCGTGATCCTGCGCCGAATGCTCAAGGGCAGGAAATCCCTGACCCACTGAAGGACCCTTTGGAATTCTCCGGGAATTCTCCGGGATGATCCAGCCGAGCCATGGATGTGGTGGCCAGCCCTGCTGTCCCTGTCACCTGCGTGGCCTTGGAGGGGTTTGGGACGCGGTTGCTGCTCCAGTTGTTAAATGAGTTTTGTTTTTTCCATGTGTTTATTCCATGGGGTTTTTTTTTTTTGTTGTTTGTTTGTTTATAAACGTGGGAATGTGGAGTGCGGTTCAATCCCAGCGTGTCGCCTGGAATTTCCTGCGTTAATTAGGATGGGAATTTTAATGAGGAGGGGGAATCTGGCGTGTTCGAGGGGCAGATATTTGGGAAGGATGGAAGGATTTTTGGAGTTAGGGATGGAATTCAGGCTGGCTTCACTCAGCAGCGCCTCTACCCCTTCTCAGCTCCGTCGTCTGGGATCCTGATTCCAGCAGCAGCTCTGGGATGGGTTAAAGGGAAGGAATTCTCCTCCTTCTCCCCTCGCCGCTAATGAGGGACTGCTTAATAGCCGCCCCTTAATTAATGAGGGAACCCGTCACCCAAACTACAACTCCCAGGATGCACCGCCCGCGCTCCATCCGGGTCCTCCTGGAGTGCACCCGCCCCACCCTTCCGCGCGTCCACTTCCTGCCTCAACCCAACCTTATCGTCGATGATTGACAGGCATCCCGTCCAATAGGAACGCAGCGTTTCACTGCGCGGCCCAATCGGCGCGCAGCGGGCGGGCGGCCATGGCAGTGGGCGGGCCGGGGCGGCTCCTCCCGGCTGGTGGCGGCGAAGATGGTACGTGAGACCCCGGCCGCAATGGCGGCCCCGGGCTGGCCCTCAGCGGCCCGGCAGCGGCTCCCAGGCCCCGCCGCACCGACTGCGGCCTTCCCGGTACCGCAGGGGGCGGAACTGCGGCCGCCTCCGGCCTGGAGGGCCGCGCCCGCCGCGGCCTGGGTGGGGGTGGCGGGGCTAAGAGGGTGGGGGCGTGAGGGTTCCCGCCCTCAGGGATGAGGGGTCTGAGGGTGAGGGGGAGCCTCAGGGCGGGGTTTGGGATGTTCAGAGCATTTGAGGGTGCGGAGGAGCCTCAGGGCGGGGTTTGGGGATTCCGGAGGATTTGGGGGTGCAGGGGGAGCGCAGGACAAGGGGGGTTGCGTGGGTTTGGGGATTTGGGGGTTCCGGAGGTGCCGCGGGTTCGGGGTGGAGTTGGACCACCCCAGTATGGGTGGGGGGGGGGGCACCCTAAAGAGGGCTGAACCATTTGTTTTGGGTGGGAGCACCCTAAAATGGGACTGAACCATTTGTTTTATGTGGGGGTTTTAGGGGGGCACCCTAAGGTGGGGCTGAACCATTTGTTTTGGGTGGGAGCACCTAAAATGGGACTGAACCATTTGTTTTATGTGGGGGTTTTAGGGGGGCACCCTAAGGTGGGGCTGAACCATTTGTTTTATAAGAAGGTGGTTTAGGGGTGCTGGGTGTTCCCCCTTGGAATATTTTGGAATATTTTAGGATCCCTTTGGGATTTGGGGGCTTCCCCACCTTCAGTTTTGGGGTGGTTTGGGCAGCTCCTCCAGCCTCAGGTTTTTTTGGGAATTCCATCCCCAGGATGATCCCTTGGGAATTTCAGGTTGGGAATTTTTCCGTGGGCTTGGATTAGGAACATTCCCAAGTGTCCCAAGGGTTGGGAATTGCAGCTTTGGCATCACCCTGGGAATTTTACCTGGGAAAGGAAAACTTGGAATTTTCTGGGAATTTTCTGCTCAATCCCTGGAATTTGGGGCTGGACACAAATGCCTGGGATCTGCCAGCATTCCCTGGGCTGTCCCTGCTCCTTCCCTGAGGGATTTTTTGGGAATTCTGGCTCTCCAGGCAGATTTCCTGAAGGGGCTCCCGGTGTACAACAAGAGCAACTTCAGCAGATTCCATGCGGATTCCGTCTGCAAGGCTTCCGTGAGTGCTCCTGATCCTGGAATTCCTGAATCCCAGAATTCCCAAATCCCGCCATTCCCCGTCCTGGAATTCCCAAATCTCACCATTCCCCGTCCTGGAATTCCCAAATCTCACCATTCCCCGTCCTGGAATTCCCAAATCTCACCATTCCCCGTCCTGGAATTCCCAAATCCAGCCATTCCCAAATCCCACCATTCCCCATCCTGGAATTCCCAAATCCTGCCATTCCCCATCCTGGAATTCCCAAATCCCGCCATTTCCAAATCCTGCCATTCCCCATCCTGGAATTCCCAAATCCAGCCATTTCCAGATCCTGCAATTCCCAAATCCTGCCATTCCCAAATCCTGCCATTCCTCATCCTGGAATTCCCAGATCCTGGACTTCCCGAATCCCAGAATTCCCAAATCCCAAAATTCCCCATCCCAGTGTTCCCAGATCCTGGAGTTCCCAAATCTCAGCATTCCCAAATCCTGCTGTTCCTGTGTCCCAACATTCCCAAATCTTGGCATTCCCAGAATTCCCAAATCCCAACATTCCCCATCCCAGTGTTCCCAAATCCCAGGATTCCCAATCCCAGAATTCCCAAATCCCAGTGTTTCCATATCCCAGTGTTCCCAAATCCCAGCACTCCCAAATCCCAACATTCCCAAATCCCAGTGTTTCCATATCCCAACATTCCCAAATCCCAGAATTCCCAAATCCCAGTGTTCCTACATCTCAGGATTCCCAATCCCAGCATTCCCAATCCAAGCATTCCCAAATCCCAGCATTCCCAAATCCCAGCATTCCCAACCCCTCCGTTCCCAAACCCCAACATTCCCAAATCCCAGCATTCCCAAATCCTTCATTCCCAAATCCCAGCATTCCCAAATCCCAGTGTTCCCAAATCCCAGCATTCCCAATCCCAGCATTCCCAATCCAAGCATTCCCAAATCCTTCCATTCCCAAATCCCAGTATTCCCAACCCATCCGTTCCCAAACCCCAGCATTCCCAAATCCCAGCATTCCCAAACCCCAGCATTCCCAAACCCCAGCATTCCCAAACCCAGAATTCCCAAACCCCAGCATTCCCAAACCCCAACATTCCCATTCCCATTCCCATTCCTGAGGATTTGTTGGAATTCCCATTCCAGAACCGCCGGCCCTCGGTGTATTTGCCCACCAGAGAATTCCCCTCGGAACAGAGTGAGTTTTCCTGGGAAAATCCTGCTTTTCTGGAAATCCCAAAATCCCACTTACCCCTTGCTTTATTCCCAACATTCCCCCTTTTAATTCCCAACATTCTCCCTTTTAATTCCCAATATTCCCTCTTTTAATTTCCAACATTCCCCCTTTTAATTCCCAATATTTCCCCTTTTAATTCCCAACATTCCCCCTTTTAATTCCCAACATTCCCCCTTTTAATTTCCAGCATTCCCCCTTTTAATTCCCAATATTCCCCCTTTTAATTCCCAACATTCCCCCTTTTAATTCCCAACATTTCCCCCTTTTAATTCCCAACATTTCCCCCTTTTAATTCCCAATATTCCCCCTTTTAATTCCCAATATTCCCCCTTTTAATTCCCAATATTCCCCCTTTTAATTCCCAATATTCCCCCTTTTAATTCCCAGCATTCCCCCTTTTAATTCCCAGCATTCCCCCTTTTAATTCCCAGCATTCCCCCTTTTAATTCCCAGCATTCCCCCTTTTAATTCCCAACATTCCCCTTTTAATTCCCAATTTTCCTGTTATTAATTCCCATCTTCCCCCTTATCTATCCCAAATTTTCTCATTATTTATTCCCAAATTTCTCTTTATTTATTCCCAAACTTCCTCTTCCTTGTTCCCAATGTTCCCCTCATTTATTCCCAATTTCTCCACATTTTTCCCAATATTCTCTTTATTTTTTCCCAATTTTCCCCTCTATTTATTCCCAATTTTCCTCCTTTTAATTCCCAATGTCCCCTTCTATTTATTCCAAATTTCTTCTTTATTTATCCCCAATTATCTCATTGTTTATTCCCAATTTTCCCTTTATTTATTCCCAACTTTACCTTTATTTATCCCCACTTTTCCCCCTTTTAATTCCCAATTTCCCCCTTATTAATTCCCAATTTTCTCCTTGCCTATTCCCAATTTTTCTTCTATTTATTCCCAATTTTCTTGTTATTTATTCCCAATATTCCCCTTTTTATACCCAACTTTCCCTTTATTTATTCCCAATTTTCCCCCTCATTTATCCCCATTTTCCCTTTATTTATTCTCAATTTTCCCTCTATTTATTCCCAATTTCCCTTTCATGTATCCCAAATTTTTCCTTTAATTATTCCCATTTTTTCCCTTCTTTATTCCCATTTTTTCCCTTCTGTATTCCTAATTTTCCCCCTGACAATTCCCAATTTTTCCTCTCTCAATTCCCCCCAAAAACCTGGAATTTTTTCCTGGAATTTTCCCTAGTTATCGTGACAGAGAAGACAAACATCCTCCTGCGCTACCTCCACCAGCAGTGGGACAAAAAGGTGAAATTTGGGATCAAAATTCCTGGAAAAAAAAAAAAAACCTGGGAATTTGGGATTGATTAACAGCAGTAATTAATGATTAATCAATCAGTTAATGATTGATGTGGGAATTCCAGCTGGGAAATCCTGGGGGTGGTTCTGTCTCTGGGAATGAGGGGGAATTGGGAATTTGGGAATTCTGGGATTTGGGAATTCCAAGATTTGGGAATTCTGGGATGGGGGAATACTGGGGTTGGGAATGCTGGGAATTTTGGAATGCTGGGATTTGGAATTCTGGGATGTGGGAATGTTGGGATTTGAGAATGCTGGGAATTTTGGAATGCTGGGATTTGGGAATTCTGGGATTTGAGAATGCTGGGATTTGGGAATTCTGGGATGTGGGATACAGTGATTTAGGGACGTTGGGATTTGGGAATGCTGAAGTGTGGGATGGTGGAATTTGGGAATTCTGGGATGTGGGAACACTGGTATTTGGGAATCCCAAAACATGGAAACACTGGGAATCCCCATCCTGGCATTCCCTATGATTTCTCTCTGGGATTCCCTCTGGGATTTCCTTTGGAATTCCCTCTGGGATGATTCCCTCTGGAATTCTCTCTGGGATAATTTCACCTGGAATTCCCTCTGGATTTCCTCTGGGATGATTCCCTCTGGAATTCCTCTGGGATTTCCCTCTGATTTCCTTCTGGAATTCCCTCAGGGATTATTCTCTCTGGGATAATTCCCTCTGGGATTCCCTCTCTAATTCCCTCTGGAATTCCCTGTGGGATGATTCCCTCTGGGATGATTCCCTCTGGAATTCTCTCTGGGATAATTTCCTCTGGAATTCCCTCTGGGATTTCCCTCTGGGATTTCCCTCTGGAATTCCCTGTGGGATGATTCCCTCTGGAATTCCCATTGATTTCCCTCTGGGATGATTCCCTCTGGGATGATTCCCTCTGGAATTCCCTCTGGAATTCCCTCAGGGATAATTCCCTCTGGGATAATTCCCTCTGGGATAATTCTCTCTGGAATGCTCCCCTCTGGAATTCCCTTTGGAATCCCCTCAGGGATGATTCCCTCAGGGATAATTCCCTCTGGGGTAATTCCCTCTGGAATTCCCTCAGGGATGATTCCTTCTGGGATGATTCCCTCTGGAATTCCCTCTGGAATTCCCTCAGGGATAATTCCCTCTGGAATTCCCTCTGGAATTCCCTCAGGGATAATTCCCTCTGGAATTCCCTCTGGGATAATTCCCTCTGGGATAATTCCCTCAGGGATAATTCCCTCTGCAATTCCCTCAGGGATAATTCCCTTTGGGATAATTCCCTCAGGGATAATTCCCTCTGGAATTCCCTCTGGGATGATTCCCTCTGCAATTCTCTCTGGGATAATTCCCTCTGGGATAATTCCCTCTGGGATAATTCCCTCTGGAATTCCCTCAGGGATAATTCCCTCAGGGATAATTCTCTCAGGGATAATTCCCTCTGGGATAATTCCCTCTGGGATAATTCCCTCTGGAATCCCCTCAGGGATGATTCCCTCTGGAATGCTCCCCTCTGGAATTCCCTCAGGGATAATTCCCTCTGGAATGCTCCCCTCTGGAATTCCCTCAGGGATAATTCCCTCAGGGATGATTCCCTCTGGGGTAATTCCCTCTGGGATAATTCCCTCTGGGATAATTCCCTCTGGAATCCCCTCAGGGATGATTCCCTCTGAGATAATTCCCTCTGGAATTCCCTCTGGAATTCCCTCAGGGATAATTCCCTCTGGGATAATTCCCTCTGGAATTCCCTCTGGAATTCCCTCAGGGATAATTCCCTCTGGGATAATTCCCTCTGGAATTCCCTCTGGAATTCCCTCAGGGATAATTCCCTCTGGAATTCCCTCTGGGATAATTCCCTCAGGGATGATTCCCTCTGGGGTAATTCCCTCTGGAATTCCCTCAGGGATAATTCCCTCTGGGATCATTCCCTCAGGGATAATTCCCTCTGGAATTCCCTCAGGGATAATTCCCTCTGGAATCCTCTCAGGGATAATTCCCTCAGGGATAATGCCCTCTGGGATAATTCCCTCTGGGATGATTCCCTCTGGAATTCCCTCTGGAATTCCCTCAGGGATAATTCCCTCTGGGATGATTCCCTCTGGGATAATTCCCTCTGGAATTCCCTCAGGGATAATTCCCTCTGGGATAATTCCTTCTGGGATGATTCCCTCTGGGATAATTCCCTCTGGAATCCCCTCAGGGATAATTCCCTCTGGGATAATTCCCTCTGGAATTCCCTCAGGGATAATTCCCTCTGGGATAATTCCCTCTGGAATTCCCTCTGGAATTCCCTCTGGAATTCCCTCAGGGATAATTCCCTCAGGGATAATTCCCTCCGGAATCCCCTCAGGGATAATTCCCTCTGGGATAATTCCCTCTGGGATAATTCCCTCTGGGATAATTCCCTCTGGGATGATTCCCTCTGGGATGATTCCCTCTGGGATAATTCCCTCTGGGATAATTCCCTCTGGAATTCCCTCAGGGATGATTCCCTCTGGGGTAATTCCCTCTGGAATTCCCTCAGGGATAATTCCCTCAGGGATGATTCCCTCTGGAATCCCCTCAGGGGTAATTCCCTCTGGGATAATTCCCTCTGGAATGCTCCCCTCTGGAATTCCCTTTGGAATTCCCTCAGGGATGATTCCCTCAGGGATAATTCCCTCTGGATTTCCTCTGGGATAATTCCCTCAGGGATGATTCCCTCTGGGGTAATTCCTTCTGGGGTAATTCCCTCTGGAATTCCCTCTGGGATAATTCCCTCAGGGATAATTCCCTCTGCAATTCCCTCAGGGATGATTCCCTCTGGGATGATTCCCTCTGGAATCCCCTCAGGGATAATTCCCTCTGGGATAATTCCCTCTGGGATGATTCCCTCTGGGATAATTCCCTCTGGAATTCCCTCAGGGATAATTCCCTCAGGGATAATTCCCTCTGGGATAATTCCCTCTGGAATGCTCCCCTCTGGAATTCTGTGCATTCCCATTCCCAGAATGCGGCCAAGAAGCGGGACCAGGAGCAGGGGGAGCTGGAGGGGGAGAACTCGGCCCCGCCGCGGAAAATCGCCCGGACCGGCAGCCAGGACATGACCGAGGACACTTAAACCCCCCCAAAATCCGGGAATTCCGAAATTCCCAAAGCTCTTCCCGCCTTTTCCACCTCCCCCCTCCCCCCACTGTGATTCCCAACCTGCTGGGAATTCCCGGGATCCGCCCTATTTATTTGGGATTTGCCTCTTTGCCCGTCTTTGTATTTATGGGGTTTTTATGGGGAGGGAAAATTGCTCATCCTTAAGGCTCCTAATTCCCAAAATATTCCCAAAATTCCCTTTTTTTTTGGCTTTTTTCCCCTTGAAATTCCTGGAAATTCTGTGGTATCCCAGAATTTTTTATTCCCAAAATTCCCATTTTTTTGTTTTTTTTCCCTCTGAGATTTCTGGAAATTCTGTGGTATCCCAGAATTTTTTATTCCCAAAATTCCCTTTTTTTTTGTTTTTTTCCCCCTGAGATTCCTGGAAATTCTGTGGTATCCCAGAATTTTTTATTCCCAAAATTCCCTTTTTTTTTTGTTTTTTTCCCTTGAAATTCCTGGAAATTCTGTGGTATCCCAGAATTTTTTATTCCCAAAATTCCCTTTTTTTTTTGTTTTTTTCCCCTGAAATTCCTGGAAATTCTGTGGTATCCCAGAATTTTTTATTCCCAAAATTCCCTTTTTTTTTTTTTTTTTCCCCCTGAGATTCCTGGAAATTCTGTGGTATCCCAAAATTTTTTATTCCCAAAATTCCCATTTTGATTCCTGGAAATTCTGTGGTTCCCCTCAAAATTTTTTTTTTCTAAAATTCTGTGGTATCCCAAAAATTTTTATTCCCCCCTTTTTTTCCTGAAATTCTGTGGTTCCCAAATTTTTTTATTCTCAAAATTCCCCTTTTTGTTTTCTGTAATTCCTGGAAGTTCTGTGGTATCCCAAAATTTTTTATTCCCAAAATTCCCATTTTTTTCCCTGGGATTTGCTCCTGAGCTCTCCCAGAACTCATTCCCAAAAATCCACTTTTTTGGGGATTATTTGGATCTTCTGGGATTTATTCCCTTCCCAAAAATTCCCTTTTTTCTGGGATTCCTTGAATTTCCTCCTTACAAAATTCCAGGATAATTTTTTTTTCCCAAAAATTCCACTTTTTTTAGAATTAATGAAATCTTCTCCCTGTGCTATCCCAAAATCTCTCATTCCCAAAATTCCACTTTTTCTTCAATCCCCTCCCTTCCCAAAAATCCCTTTTTCCCAGAATTCCCCAAATCTTTTCCTTAAAAAATTCCAGGAATATTTTTTTTTATTTCCCTTCACAATATTCCCAGGATTTTTTTTTTTTTTTTTTTTTGGAATTTGAGGCCTTTCCCATTTTTCCTAAAAAAAAAAAAAAATAAAATTCCCAACCCCTTCCCTTGCTCCGATCATGGCTGGAGCCAATTCCTGGGAATTTGGATCCCAGGATTTTTTTGGGATTTGTGAATTTTTTTTTTTTTAATTTTATTTCCCCCACCAACCTCTGGAAAAAAAGCAGAATTTTCCATCCTTCAATCCCAAATTTTTTTTTTTTTTTCCTGGGAATCATCGGGAAAATCGTCGAGGGATCGTTGGGAATTCCAAAGGAAACGACTTCAACCTTGGATTTGGGAAAATTCTGGATTTGGGAATTTGGGATGGAATTTGAGATGGAAATTCCAGGAATCTGGGATGGAATTTGAGATGGAATCTGAGATGGAATTCCAGGAATCTTGGATGAAATTTGGAAATTCAATATGGAAGAATCCAGGATGGAATTTGGAGAATTCCCAGGAATTCGGAGCCCAAAATCCTCAGCACTGGAGACAATTCCCAGCTGCTTTTCCAGGACAATCCAGAAATTTGGGATTCATGGAAAAACCTCAGGAAAAGCCAGAAAAGGACGAGACGATCCCAAAAATTCCACGAGGAAAATTCCACGGAAATCCCTCAATGCTGTGAAATCCACGGGGATTTTTCCAGGAGATTCCCAAAAAAAAAAAAAAAAACACCAAACCCCAAAATTCCCAACTCTGACTCTTGGAGGATTCCTTCCCACCCATTTTTCCCAGAAAATCTTCGGGAATTCCGAGCTGGGAACGGCCAAAATTCCGGCGGCCTCGGAAGCAGAACCTGGGGAAGAGCAGCTGCCGTGGGAATTCCCGGAATTTGGGACTGGAATTCAATCCAGAACTTTGACTCTGCCTCCATTTTTCCCAATTTTTTTTTTTTTTTTTTTTTTTAATGGAAGCAACTTTGGAATTCCCGGAATGGGGTGGGGGAGGGTGGGGTGGGGAAAAGCGGAATTCCCGGGATTTTTTTTTTTTTTTCCATTTTTTGGTTTGTTTTTTTGATTTTTTTTTTTTTTTTTTTTTTTGGGATGGGATTTCCAGCTGGAAAACTCCGGGATGAGCCGGATTGGAGGAATCCTCAGGAGGAAATTCCCGGGATTCCAGGAGAGGAGGGCGGATCCCGGAATTCCAGAGGCTTGGGAATGTTGTTCCATTAAAAGTGTTGGCACTTCCTGGTGCAATTCCCAAATTTTCTTCCTCCTTGGGGGAAAAAAAAAAAAAAAAAAAAGGGGGGGGGATGGGAACCTCAGGAATGAGGATTTATCCCAGGGGAAAAAAAAAAAAAAAAACGGGAATGGGGAATTCCAGGGGGGAAAAATTGGGATTGGGCAGAGCTGGGGCAGGAACGGGGGGGGTTGGGATGGTTGGAGTGTCCCTGGGTTTGGGATCCTTGGATTGATTTGGGATCCTTGGATTGATTTGGGATCCTTGGATTTATTTGGGATCCTTGGATTTGGGATCCCTGGATTGATTTGGGATCCTTGGATTTATTTGGGATTCCTGGATTTGGGTTCCCTGAATTTATTTGGGATCCCTGGATTTGGGATCCTTGGATTTATTTGGGACTCCTGGATTTATTTGGGATCCCTGGATTTATTTGGGACTCCTGGATTTGGGATCCCTGGATTTGGGATCCTTGGATTTATTTGGGACTCCTGGATTTGGGATCCCTGGATTGATTTGGGATCCCTGGATTTATTTGGGATCCTTGGATTTGGAATTCCTGGATTGATTTGGGATCTCTGGATTTGGGATCCTTGGAGTTGGGATTGTCATCCATGAATTGATTTGGGATTCCTGGAATGATTTGGGATCCCTGGATTTTGGATCCATGGATTTGGGATTCTCCTCTCATCCCTGGATGGATTTGGGATCCCTGGATTTGGGATTTCCATCCATGGATTTCGTTGGGATCCCTGGATTCCATCCTGATCCCATCCAGGGATTTCTTTGGGCTTGGAATTCTCCTCCCATCCCTGGATTTGGGATCCTCCTTCATGGATTTCTTTGGGATCCCTGGATTTGATTTGGGATCCCTGGATTTTGGATCCCTGGATTTGGGGTTCCCACACTGTGACCTTTCAATTTCCCCCCAAAATCTTGAATTGCAGCCCTGGAAAAAACCTGGAATTTCCCAAATTCCTGCAAAAATCCCATCAAGATTTCCCAAAATCTCATCAATATCCATTGGAATTTTTTTTTTTTTTTTGGGGGGAATTTTTTATTCAAAATCCTTCCATTCCCACCCAAAATCTTGAATTCTGAAGCAGAAAAAAACCTGGAATTCCCCCAAATCCTGCAAAAATCCCGGATTTCCATCAGAAATATTTTCTCAGGATTTTTTTCCCCAACAATTCCACATTTTTATAAATAATAATTCGATAGAATTCCCATGATTTAATCAGATTTTTTTCCATCCTTTCCTCACTCCTGGGAAAATTTAAATCCCATTTTCCAGAGTTTGGGAATGCTCCTGATTAGGATATTCCGATATGCAAATGAGATGCAAATGAGCTGTCGAAATAAATTTCTTTTTTATTGCGGATTTTACAAAAATAAATTAAAAAGAAATAAATTAAATCCCTCCCTCCCCTCTCCCCCCTTTCCTTCCTTTCCTGGAATTCCCACGGAATTCCCATTCCAAGGGGAAAAAAAAAAAAAAAAATCAAAGGAAAAACCATTCCCGAGTTTTTCCCTCCTCCAAAATTCCAGGGATTTTTTTATTATTGTTGGGATTTTTTTTTTTTTTTTTAATTCCCCAAATTGGGGTTTTTCCCTTTGGGAATTCTGGGAATTTTCTGCTCTGGAGGGAAATGGGATCGAAACCATTCCAGGGTTTTTTTTTTTGGGATGGGGAGAGTGGGAAAATCCTGTGGGATGAGGGAGGGAAAAGGAGCTGGAGCTTCCCAGAATTCCCAATTTTTCCAGAGCTCCATTTCCTGGAATTCCCAACTTTCCCTGTGCTCCTTTTCCCAGAATTCCTAATTTTCCCAGGGCTCCTTTTCCCAAAATTCCCAGCTTTTTTAGGTTTCCTTTTCCCAGAATTCCCAGCTTTTCCAGGGCTCCTTTTCCTGGAATTCCCAACTTTTCCAGGCTCCCTTTTCCCAAAATTCCAAACTTTTTCCAGGGCTCCCTTTCATAGAATTCCCAATTTTCCCAAAATTCCCAACTTTCCCACAGCTCCTTCTCCCAGAATTCCCAATTTTTCCAGGGCTCCTTCTCCCAGAATTTCAAATTTTCCCAGGGCTCCTTTTCCCAAAATTCCCAACTTTTTCCAGGGCTTCCTTTTCCCAGAATTCCCAATTTTCCCAGACTCCCCAATTCCTAAATTTCCATTCCCAAATTCCCAAATCCCTCTCCCCAATCCCAAATCTCCGTTCCTGCATTCCCAAATCTCCCAAATTCCAAAAAAATTTCATCCCCAGTCCCAAATCTTCCCAACATCCCAAATCTCCATTCCCAAATTCCCAAACTCCATTCCCAATTCTCACATTTCCCTTCCCAAATTTCCATTCCCAATTCCCAAATTCCCGTTCCCAAATCCCAAACTCCATTCCCAGTTCTCACATTTCCCTTCCCAAATCTCACTTCCCAAATTTCTCCCCACATTCCCAAATCCCAAATTTTCATTCCCAATTCCCAAATTTCCATTCCCAAATCTCAAACTCCATCCCCAAAATCCCAAATTTCCATTCCCAATTCCCCAATTCCCAATCCCAAATTTCCATTCCCAAATCCCAAACTCCATCCCCAAAATCCCAAATTTCCATTCCCAATTCCCAATCCCAAATCCCCATTCCCAATTCCCAAACTCCATCCCCAAAATCCCAAATTTCCATTCCCAAATCTCCATCCCCAAAATCCCAAATTTCCCGATCCCATTTGGATTTTTCCCACCCCGGAATTTTTAATTTTTCCCTTGGGAATTCCGACTTTTCCCGCCCTTATTGCTCTGGAAAATGGCTTCGATTTGGGAATCCCATTTCCCAAAAAAAAAAAAAACCAAAAACCCAAAAACCCCAAACCCCAAAATTCCACGGATTCTTTAAAATCTCATGGATTCTTCACAAGAGGAGAGGGGAAAAAAAAAAAAATCCCCAAAATTCCAACCTGACTTTTGGGAAAAATTCTTCTCCTTTTCCCAATTTTCCCCTCTTTTCCCAGATTTTTTTCCCCTTTTTTTTGGGAATGGATGTCCCCAAGTGCCACCAACCCCGCGAAGCGAAGCAGGGAAAGGAGGGAGCGACAATTCCCGGCTGGAAAAAAAAACAAAAACCAAAAAAACCAAATCCAGGGAATTCCAAAGAATCCAGGAATTCCAGGAATTCCGGGAATTCCTTCCCGCGGCAGCAGCGAAGCGGCTCCCACCCCCTCCCCCATTATCCCTCCCCTTATTGCGACAGAATTCCCGGGAATTCGGAGCTGCGTGGAGCCGGGAATTTCCCCCCGCTGGGATTTGGGAATTTTTTTTTGTTTTTGGGTTTGGGAGAAGCGGCACCAGCGGCGGAATTTGGGATTTTTTTGGGGATTTTTTTGGGGATTTTTTTGTTTTAGCAAGAAACGCTGCCCCATGCACGGCATTCCCGGCTGGAAAATTCCTTGGGAAGGATGTCCGGGATTTGAAATTTGGGATTTTTAGGATTTTAGGGAGGAGCAGGGGTTTGAGGCACGGCTGAATCCCGGGAATTCCGGGAATTTTCCGGGATGTGGCTGTGGCGCTCCCGGAGGATCCAAAGGCGATAAACCGGGAGTATGGAAAAGTTTGGGATGCTCCAAAAAACCGGGATCCTCCAAAAAAAAAAAAAAAAAAAAAAAAACCGGGATAACTCTTCTCGGTGAACACGGACACCGGGATGTTCCTGCCAGACCGGGAGCACGGAAAAATTTTTGGGATGTTCCAAAAAACCGGGATAACTCCCAGCCGTGACCATGGAAAATTCGGGATGCTCCAAAAAACCGGGATAACTTTTCCAGGTGAGCACGGAAACCGGGATGTTCCAAAAAACCGGGATAACGCCTCCCGGTGAGCCTGGAAAGTTTCGGGATGCTCCAGCCCCGGTACCGGGATTTTTCCAGGATAATTTGCTCCGTGCTCCCGGTACCGGGATTTTTCCAGGATAATTCTCCATGCCCCCAGTCCCGGGATTTTCCAGGATAACTCCGTGCTCCCGGTACCGGGATTTTTTCGGAAAACTCGCTCTGTGTTCCAGGTACCGGGATTTTCCAGGATAACTCTCTCCATGCTCCCGGTACCGGGATTTTCTCGGAAAACCCTCTCCGTTCTCCCGGTACCGGGATTTTCCAGGATAATTCGCTCCCTGCCCCCGGTACCGGGATTTTCTCGGAAAACTCCCTCCGTTCTCCCGGTACCGGGATTGTCCAGGACACCTCGCTCCGTTCCCCCGGTACCGGAGGCTCTCAGGCCTCCCCCGCTGTCCCCCCGCGGTCCCCGGGGCGGTGTCGGCGGCGGCTCCGAGCGGGGTGACCGGGAGGGACAAAGAACCGGGGACCGGGGGGACACGGGGGGACACAGCCCGGGGGACACGGGGGGACACAGCACAGAGAACCGGAGCGGAGCGCGGCGCTGGAGGTCACCGGGCCCGGGCTGGCCCCGCGGGCGAGCGGCGGCGAGAGGCTCCCGACGGCCACGGCCGCGCGCAGCAGGGAGCGAGCGGCTCCCGGAACCACCGGGACCACCGGAACCCCGGGCAGAACCGGGCCCCGCCGCTGTCCCGCTCCTCCCGGTTCCTCCCGAACCACCGGAGCCCCGGTCAGAACCGGGCTCCGCCGCTCTGCTCCTCCTCCTCCTCCGCCCAGTTCTCCGGTTCCCCGTGCTCCCGGCGCCTCGGTCAGAACCGGGCCCCGCCACTGTCCCGCTCCTCCCGGTTCCTCCCGAACCCTCGGAACCGCCGGAGCTCCGGTCAGAGCCGGGCACCGCCCCCTTCCCGGTTCCTCCCGAACCCCGGGAGACCCGGTCAGAGCAGGACACGGCCGCTCTCCTCCCGGTTCTTCCCGAACCCCCGGAACCCCCGGAGCCCCGATAAAAGCCGAGCACCGCCACCCTCCTCTTCCTCTGCCCGGTTCTCCGGCTCCCCGCGCCCCCGGAACCTTCAGAACCCCGGGATCCGCGGTCAGAACCGGGCCCCGCCGCTGCCCCGCTCCTCCCGGTTCCTCCCGAACCACCGGAGCCCCGGTCAGAACCGAACCCCGCCGCTGTCCCGCTCCTCCCGGTTCCTCCCGAACCACCGGAGCCCCGGTCAGAACCGAACCCCGCCGCTGCCCCGCTCCTCCCGGTTCCTCCCGAACCACCGGAGCCCCGGTCAGAACCGGGCACCGCCGCTCTGCTTCTCCTCCTCCTCCTCCGCCCGGTTCTCCGGTTCCCCGTGCCCCCGGAGCCCCGGGATCCCCGGTCCGAACCGAGCCCCGCCGCTGTCCCGGTTCCTCCCGTGCCCCCGGAGCCCCCGGTCAGAGCCGGGCACCGCCGCCTTCCTCCTCCTGCCGGTTCTCCGCTTCCTCCCGCGCCCCTTCCTCGTTGAGATGCGATTTCCCCGTCCCCGCGTCCGCCGAGGGCCCGGCCCGGGGCTGCGGCGCCGCTCCCGCCGCTCCCCCGTTCGCCCCGAGCCCTTCGGACTTGCCGAAATTAAAGAGCTTGCCGGGGTTGAAGGGCTTGGTGGGCGACTGCACCTTCTCGGTGCCGCCCGCGTCCCGCTTAGTCTCGGGCGATTTGAGGAATTTGAAGCTCAGGAATCCCGGTAATTTGTTCTCACTGCCCGTGGGCGACTGTGGCGACCTGGCGGCGGTGGCGGTGCCACCACCCGCGGCGGTGCCACCGGACAGGAATTTGCCCTGCAGGGGGATGATCTGCTTCAGCTTCATCACGTTGTTGGTGGCCAGCAGCGAGCTCGGCCGCTTGTTTGTCCGGCCCGTGCGAGGAGGAGCCCCCGGAGCTTTTCCCCTTGGCCTGGCTCTTGTCGTGCGCCGGGTCCTGCCCGGTGGCCTCGGTGGCCTTGGTGGCCTCGTCGCGGGCGGGGTCGCGCTCCCGGCGCGCCTGCAGCTCCGCGTGCCGCTGCCGCTCCTCCTCCTCGCGCTTGCGGCGCTGCTGCTGCTGGAAATGGTGCTGGGCCTGCCGCTCGTGCTTCTGGGGACAGCGACGGGGACATCGAGGGGACACCGAGAGTGGCGGCACCGGCCGGGGGGCAGCGGGAGTGGGGACAGAGAGGGGACACCGGGAATGGGGGCAGAGAGGGGACACTGGGAATGGGGACAGAGAGGGGATACTGGGAATGGGGACAGAGAGGGGACACTGGGAATGGGGACAGAGAGGGGACATCGAGGGGACACCGGGAGTGGGGGCACGGCCGGGGCAGCGGGAGTGGGGACAGAGAGGACACCTCACGAGTGGCGGCACGGCCGGGGGGCAGCGGGAGTGGGGACAGAGAGGGGACACGGGGAATGGGGACAGAGAGGGGACACTGGGAATGGGGGCAGAGAGGGGACACTGGGAATGGGGACAGAGAGGGGGACATTGAGGGGACACCGGGCATTGGGGCATGGCTGTGGGGAAGGGGAATGGGGACAGAGAGGGGGGGGAATGGGAATGGGGACATATCCAGGGGACATTGAAGGGACACTGGGCATGAGGGGACACACTGAGGGGACACCAGGCATGGGGACAGCCTGGGGTGGCCAGTGGCCGTGGGGACACCTCAGGGACACCTTGGGGACACCTTGGGGACGCCTTGGGGACGCCTTGGGGACACGGTGGCAGCGGGACCCACCTTGAAGGCCTCGCGGCGCTGGAACTCCAGCTTGGCCATCTCCTCGGCCACCCAGGCGGGGATGTCGGGAATGGCCACCTGGATCACGTACCTGAGCAGCAGCGCGAAGTGCTGGGGACAGGGACAGGGGACAGGGGACACAGGGACACAGGGACCCGCCTGAGCGCTGCTGCCGCGCCCAAAATCCCACCCAGAATCCCAAAATACGGCCAAAAATCCCACCAAGAATCCCAAAATACGGCCCAAAATCCAGCCCAAAACCCCAAAATCCAGCACAAAATATCACCCAAAATCCCACCCAAAATCCCACCCAAAACCCCAAAATCCAGCACAAAATCCAGCCCAAAATCCAGTCCAAAATCCAGCCAAAAATCCCAAAATATGGCCCAAAATCTCACCCAAAATCCCATCCAAAATCCCAAAATCCCACGCAAAATCCGGCCCAAAATCCGGCCTAAAATGCCACCCAAAATCCGGCCCAAAATCCGAAAATATGGGCCCAAAATCCGGCCCAAATTCCCACCAAAAATCCCCAAATCCAGCCCAAAACCCCAAAATCAGGGATGGGATTGTCCAGCAAATTCATTAATAGCCCAGGGATTTGAGTGTCCAAGGATTTGAGTGTCCAGGGAATGGAGTGTCCAGGGGTTGGAGTGTCCAGGGAATGGAATGTCCAGGGAATGGAATGTCCAGGGAATGGAGTGTCCAAAAATTTGAGCATGCAGGGTATTGAGTGTCCAGGGATGTGAATGTCCAGGGGTTTGAGTGTCCAGTGATTTGAGTGTCCAGGGAATGGAATGTCCAAGGATTCGAGTGTCCAGTGATTGAAGTGTCCAGGGAATTGAGTGTCCAGGGATTCGAGTGTCCAGAGATTCGAGTGTCCAGTGATTCGAGTGTCCAGGCTGCCCACCCAGCCGAACCCCCTCAGCCATTCCCCCCATTCCCCCATCCCCAACCCCAACACCCAAACCCTGGGACCCCCAAACCCTGGGACCCCCCAAAACCCTGCAGCCCCCCAAACCCTGCAGCCCCCCAAAACCCTGCAGCCCCCCAAACCCTGCAGCCCCCCAAACCCTGCAGCCCCCCAGAGCCCTGCAGCCCCCAAACCCTGCAGCCCCCAAACCCTGCAGCCCCCAGAGCCCTGCAGCCCCCAAACCCTGCAGCCCCCAAAGCCCTGCAGCCCCCCAAAGCCTGCAGCCCCCAGAGCCCTGCAGCCCCCCGCACCTCCAGCACCACCACGGAGACGATGGCTCCCTCGGGGCTGAGCCAGGGGAACAGCCGCTGCAGCTGCCCGCACTGCGCCAGCAGGTAGCAGTTGACCACGATGGCGAGCACGCCCATGGCCTCCATCACCTTCTGCAGGGGTGGACATGGATCTGCTGTCACACAATGTCCCCAGGGTGTCCCCAGGGTGTACTCAAGTGTCCCCAGGTGTCCCCAGGGTGTCCCCAGGGTGTACTCAGGGTGCCCCCAAGTGTCCCTGGATGTCCCCAAGGTGTTCCTAAGTGTCCCCAAGTGTCCCCAGGTGTCCCCAGGGTGTCCCCAGCTGTCCCCAGGGTGTCCCCAGGGTATCCCCAGCTGTCTCCAGCTGTTCACAGCTGTCCCCAGGGTATCCCCAGGGTATCCCCAGCTGTCCCCAGGGTGTCCCCAGCTGTCCCCAGGGTATCCCCAGGGTATCCCCAGCTGTCCCCAGCTGTCCCCAGGGCATCCCCAGGGTGTCCCCAGCTGTCCCCAGGGTATCCCCAGGGTATCCCCAGCTGTCCCCAGCTGTCCCCAGGGTATCCCCAGGGTATCCCCAGGGTATCCCCATGTGTCCCCGTGTGTCCCCACCTGCCAGTGGCCGATGCTGTGCACGCGCTGCCCGAAGGGTCTCTGCAGGCCCGAGCAGAGTTTGAAGGCGTCGCTGCGGATCTCGATGAGGTTGTTGAGCAGCGCGCAGAGCGCGGCCAGCGGGAAGGCGGCCGAGAACAGCACCACGTACCCGAACTGCACCAGCAGCTCCTGGTACTCCTGGAACGTGTCCTGGGGGGGGAGGGGCTGGGGGGGTCCTGGTGGCCACGGGGACACCTCGGGGGCTGGGGGGTCCTGATGGCCACGGGGACACCTCGGGGATCCTGATGTGGCCATGGGGACACCTCGGGGAGGCCACCAGGGACAGGGACACCTCAGGGAGGCCACCAGGGACAGGGACACCTCGCAGAGGCCACCAGGGACAGGGGCAGTTTGGGGAGCCTGGTGGCCTTGGGGACACCTTGGGGAGGCCACCAGGGACAGGGACACCTCGGGGATCCTGATGTGGCCATGGGGACACCTCAGGGAGGCCACCAGGGACAGGGACACCTCGCGGAGGCCAACAGGGACAGGGACACTTTGGGGAGCCTGGTGGCCTTGGGGACACCTTGGGGAGGCCACCAGGGACAGGGACACTTTGGAGAGGCCACAGGGGATCCTGATGTGGTCACGGGGACACCTTGGGGAGGCCACCAGGTCCAAGGACACTTTGGGGAGCCTGGTGGTTGTGGGGACACTTCGGGGAGGCCACCAGGGACAGGGACACTTTGGGGAGCCTGGTGGCCTTGGGGACACCTCAGAAAGCCCCAGGAGCACCTCGGGGAGCCAAACAGGTCCAGAGACAATGGGACAAAGGTGACAAAGGGGACAAAGGGGACAAAGGGGACAAAGGGGATAAAGGTGACAAAGGGGACAAAGGGGACAAAGGGAACAATGGTGACAAAGGGGACAAAGGGGATAAAGGGCACAAAGGGAACAATGGTGACAAAGGGGACAAAGGTGACAAAGGGCACAAGGGTGACAGAGGGGACAAAGGCCACCCACCTCGTACTTCCTCATGCAGCTCTCCAGCTCGGCCTGCGTCAGCTGCGGGCTCGGCTCCTCCTCGGGCGGGTCGATCCACGAGGCGCGGCCGCGCCGCCTCCCCTCCCCCTCGCCTTCCTCCTCCTCCTCCTCCCTCCTCCTCCTCCGGGGCTCCGCCCCGCCGGGGCTCCCGGGCCGCCCTTCGGCCTCCTCCTCCTCCTCTTCCTCCTCCTCCTCCTCCTCCTCCTCCTCCTCGGGCAGCGGGAAGGCGGCGCCGGGCTCCAGGCCCCGCTCCACCATGGTGGGGCTGCCCTGCTCCAGGAACGGCTCCGCCTCGGGGCCGGCGGCGGCCGCGCGCCGCTCGCCGCGCTCCAGGAAACTCACCTGGGGACAGCAACACCTGGATGGGAACACCTGCATGGGGGGAGTGCTCCAGGAAACTCACCTGGGGACAGCAACACCTGGCTGGGAACACCTGCATGGGGGAGTGCTCCAGGAAACTCACCTGGGGGATAGGAACACCTGGATGGGAACACCTGGCTGGGAACACCTGGCTGGGAACACCTGGCTGGGAACAACTGGCTGGGAACACCTGGCTGGGAACACCTGCATGGTGGGAGCGCTCCAGGAAACTCACCTGGGGACAGCAACACCTGGCTGGTGTGAGTGCTCACCTGGGGGACAGGGGATGGGACACCTGGCTGCGAACACCTGACAGGGAACACCTGGCAGGTGTGAGTGCTCACCTAGGGGGAATGGGGGCTGGAACACCTGGCTGGGAACACCTGGCAGGTGTGAGGGAACACCTGGCTGGGAACACCTGGCAGATGTGAGTGCTCCAGGAAGCTCACCTGGGGGAAACGGGGATGGGACACCTGGCTGGGAACAACTGGCTGGGAACACCTGGCAGAGAACACCTGGCAGGTGTGAGTGCTTAGGGAACACCTGGCTGGGAACACCTGGCAGAGAACACCTGGCAGGTGTGAGTGCTTAGGGAACACCTGGCTGGGAACACCTGGCTGGGAACACCTGGCAGGTGTGAGTGCTTAGCAAAGGGTTCCATAGAGTACAGAATATATAGAAGTAGAATATAAACTATATCAGAAATATAGACTGTGTTAGAAATATACAATATATTAGAAATATATATATTATATTATATTATATTATATTATATTATATTATATTATATTATATTATATTATATTATATTATATTATATTATATTATATTATATTATATTAATATACAAATCTAAATAATAAATATTAAAATAAGAAATAAGAAATATAAATAAATAAATATATATATAATATATAATATATAATATATAATATATAATATATAATATATAATATATAATATATAATATATAATATATAATATATAATATATAATATATAATATATATAATAATATTAGAATAGAATAGAATAGAATAGAATGGAATGGAATGGAATGGAATGGAATGGAATGGAATAGAATAGAATAGAATAGAATAGAATAGAATAGAATGGAATGGAATAGAATAGAATAGAATAGAATAGAATAGAATAGAATAGAATAGAATAGAATGGAATAGAATGGAATAGAATAGAATATACACTGACAATAAACTGCAATAAATAAATACAATAAACACCAAGACCAGCTTACAGAGAGTGCCGGAGTTTGTCCCGAGTTTGTCCCGAGTTTGTCCCGAGTTTGTCCCCCCACCCACAAACCCGCGTTCCCTCCTCACCTTTTTCAGCTTCAGCCCGCAGTCCAGCGCTCCCTCCGCCTCCGAGTCCGCGCCGCGCCGCTCTTCCTCCCCGTCCTCCTCCTCCTCCTCCTCCTCGGGCACGCCGCAGCCGCCGTTGAGGCATTTCTTGTGGCCGCGGGGCGCGCGGGGCGCGGGGCGCGGCGGGGCCCGCGGGAGCAGCAGCAGCAGCAGCGCGGCCGAGCTGGCGCAGGTGGCGCAGGCTGAGCTGGCCCCGCCGCAGCCGCCGGTACAGGTGCGGCTGCGACACCTCGCGCACGTTCTGCAGGAACTGCCGCGTCAGCAGCAGCGTGGCCAGCATCTGCGGGGACACGGGGACACCGCGGGGACACCCGTCAGCCGCGGCTGGGGACACCTGTCAGCCGCTGGGGACACCTGTCAGCCGCGGCTGGGGACACCTGTCAGCCGCTGGGGACACCTGTCAGCCGCTGGGGACACCTGTCAGCCGCGGCTGGGGACACGCGGGGACACCTGTCACCCGCTGGGGACAACGCAGCGTTGGTTGCTGTCCTCCTGGCTGTCCCCATGGCCAAGGAGGAGATGGGGACACCGCTGTCCCTGAGTGTCCTCACAGCCAAAGAGAAGTTGGGGACACCGCTGTCCCCATGGCCATTGAGGGGCTGGGGACACCGCTGTCCCCTGAGTGTCCCCGTGGCCACTGAGAGGTTGAGGACACCGCTGTCCCCTGAGTGTCCCCATGGCCATTGAGGGGTTGGGGACACCGCTGTCCCCATGGCCATTGAGGGGTTGGGGACACCGCTGTCCCCTGAGTGTCCCCATGGCCATTGAGGGATTGGGGACACTGCTGTCCCCATGGCCATTGAGGGGTTGGGGACACCGCTGTCCCCTGAGTGTCCCCATGGCCATTGAGGGGTTGGGGACACCGCTGTCCCCTGAGTGTCCCCGTGGCCATTGAGGGGTTGGGGACACCGCTGTCCCCTGAATGTCCCCATGGCCATTTAGGGGTTGGGGACACTGCTGTCCCTATGGCCATTGAGGGGTTGGGGACACTGCTGTCCCCTGAATGTCCCCGTGGCCATTGAGGGGTTGGGGACACCGCTGTCCCCTGAGTGTCCCCATGGCCATTGAGGGGTTGGGGACACCGCTGTCCCCTGCCTGTCCCCTCCCGCTCCCCCCGCTCCTACTTTGGCTCCGCCCCGCGTCCAGCAGCGGCGCAGGAGGCGCCGGAGGAAGATGAGGGACAGGTGGAGGTGGAGGAAGATGGAGGGGAGCAGAGCCGCCCGGAGCTGGCGCGCGAGGCTCTGCGACAGGGACAGGATGAGCAGGAGCTGCGGAGGGACAGCAAGGGACACGGCAGGGACACGGCAGGGACACGGGAGGGACACGGCAGGGACACAAACGGGAGGGACACACACGGGAGGGAAGTGACACAACGGCGACACCGACACAGGGACACAGAGACACGCCCCGTGAGCCGCGCTGGCACCGCCCGCGCCGCGGCGGGGACACCGCGGGGACACCCGGGGGACTCGGTGGTGGTGGAGAGGGGGGTGTTAGGGACAGTTTGGGGACAGCTTGGGGACAGCTGTCCCCTCTCACCTCCTTGAGGCGCTCCATGTCCTTGAGGTAGAAGCCGATGTAGAAAAGGCTCAGGTAGGAGTTGACGAACTGGAACTGGTGGGGACAGCGCGGGTGGCACCTCGGTCACCGCTGTGTCCCCGCAGCGGCTCCACGGCTCCCTCGGTGTCCCCTCGGTGGCACCGCCAGCCCCGCTTGTCACCTCTGCAGCTGCCAGGACCCCGCCGGTGCCCTCTGTCCCCTGTGTCACCTCTGTCCCCTGTGTCACCTCTGTCCCCTCACCAAGAGCCGCTGGGACCCCTCCAGTGCCCTCTGTCCCCTGTGTCACCTCTGTCCTCTGTGTCCCCAGTGTCCCCATGTCCCTGTGTCCCCATAGTGTCCCCATGTCCCCTGTCCCCACAGTGTCCCCACGGTGTCCCCAATGTCCTCACGGTGTCCCCAATATCCTCACGGTGTCCCCACAGTGTCCCCAGTGTCCCCAGTGTCCCTGTCCCTCACCAGCACGATTTTGATGATGAGGTGTCCCCCTGTCCCCTGTCCCCAGTGTCCCCACAGTGTCCCCAGTGTCCCCAGTGTCCCTGTCCCTCACCAGCACGATTTTGATGATGAGGTGTCCCCCTGTCCCCTGTCCCCATGGTGTCCCCAGTGTCCCCATGGTGTCCCCACGGTGTCCCCAATGTCCTCACGGTGTCCCCAATGTCCCCATGGTGTCCCCAGTGTCCCCACGGTGTCCCCAGTGTCCCCAGTGTCCCTGTCCCTCACCAGCACGATTTTGATGATGAGGTGTTTCTCGTAGGCGCTCTGCAGCCGATAATTCTCTGCAGGGCACGGGGGGGGGTCAGGGGGGCTCAGGGGGTCCCAGGGCCACCCCAGAGCCACCCCAGGGCCACCCCAGGGCCACCCCGGGGTCCCCAGCTCACCCATGTCATTGAGCCACAAGGCCACTCTCTTGTAGAGCTCGTCACAGGCGGTGACAATGAGGGCCAGGATGATTTTGGGCAGGAAGCGAAGAACCCGCGGCAGCTCCTGGACACTGAGCACAAACTCCTGGGGGGACAGGGACAGGGACAGGGACAGTGGGGACAGGGGGGACAGGGATGGGACAGGGACAGTGGGGACAGGGACAGGGATGGGACAGGGACAGGGACAGGAATGGGACAGGGACAGGGACAGGGATGGGACAGGGACAGGGATGGGACAGGGACAGGGACAGGGGTGGGACAGGGATGGGGATGGGACAGGGACAGGGACAGGGACAGGGATGGGACAGGGACAGGGACAGGGATGGGACAGGGACAGTGGGGACAGGGACAGGGATAAAGGATAAGAGACAGGATCAGAATTAGGATCAGATCAGGAACGAGATCAGAATCAGGATCAGGGAGAGAATCAGGGCAAGAAACAGGACCAGGACCAGGAGCAGTGTCCCTGTCCCATCCCTGTCCCTGTCCCTGTCCCATCCCTGTCCCTGTCCCTGTCCCATCCCTGTCCCTGTCCCTGTCCCTGTCCCTGTCCCATCCCTGTCCCTGTCCCATCCCTGTCCCTGTCCCTGTCTCATCCCTGTCCCATCCCCATCCCCATCCCTGTCCCTGTCCCTGTCCCTGTCCCATCCCTGTCCCTGCCCCATCCCTGTCCCTGTCCCTGTCCCTGTCCCTGTCCCTGTCCCATCCCTGTCCCATCCCCGTCCCTGTCCCATCCCTGTCCCTGTCCCTGTCCCTGTCCCTGTCCCTGTCCAAATGGAACCCCAAGGATTGTGACCCCCTCCAAGGACTGGGACCCCTCCCAAGGACTGGGACCCTCCAAGGACTGGGACCCCTCCAAGGGCTGAGACCCCCAAAATGGAA
This sequence comes from Muscicapa striata striata, assembly GCA_030060385.1. Lineage (NCBI taxonomy): Eukaryota > Metazoa > Chordata > Aves > Passeriformes > Muscicapidae > Muscicapa > Muscicapa striata. The sequence continues at coordinate 200,906 of JAREIS010000498.1, read as the reverse complement.
CCCCCAAGGATTGTGACCCCTCCCAAGGACTGGGACGCCCTCCCAAGGACCGGGACCCCCAAAGGCTGGGAACCCCAAAAATGGAACCCCCAAGGATTGTGACCCCCCCCAAGGACTGGGACCCCCTCCAAAGGCTGGGAACCCCAAAAATGGAACCCCCAAGGATTGTGACCCCCTCCAAGGACTGGGACCCCCTCCAAGGACTGGGACCCCCCCTGAGAGATGGGACCCCTCTCTCTGAGGTGTCTGACCCGGAATTGGGGCCGGGGCTCCTCCAGGGACTCGGGGGGCGTGTCCAGCGTCCCCCACTTGTAGGCGAACTCGGCGCCGCGGCGCTTCCACTCCTCCAGGAACAGCGTGGCCCAAACCACGTTGAAGATGGCAAAGACCACGCAGGAAATGTCCTGGCTGGTCTGGGGGGACAGACAGCACCGACTGCACCCGGGCTGGGCCCCCCAAAACCCCCAAAAGCAGCGCTGGGGGGGTTGGGAATGCCCAGCCAGCCCGTGGGAATGGGGGGGAAGGGGTGGGGGGAAGGGTGGGGGGATTGGTCAAGGGAGAGAGGAGATGATGGAAGGAGGGTGGGGAATGATGGCAAGGGAGGGGAACCCCAAAAGGAAGGTGGAAAATCCTAAAGGAAATCCCAAAAGGAGGGGTGGAAAATCCTAAAGGAAATCCCATAAGGAGGGGTGGAAAATCCTAAAGGAAATCCCAAAAGGAGGGGTGGAAAATCCCAAAGAAGGATGGAAATCCCAAAGGAAGGGTGTCCCTGAATGTCCCCATGGCCATTTGGGGCTCCCTGTGGGGAGTTTGGGAACCCCAAAAGGGACAGAACCCGTGTGTCATTTTGGGCCTCCCCCCCGGGCAGTTTCGGGGTCCCCCCGTGTAATTTGTGGTCCCCCCCTGCAGTTTTGGGGTCCCCCCGTGCAGTTTTGGGGTCCCCTCTGCAGTTTTGGGGTCCCCCCGTGTAATTTGGGGTGCCCTGTGCAGTTTTGTCCCCCCGTGCAGTTCTGGGGTCCCCCCGTGGATTTTGGGGTCCCCTGTGCAGTTCTGGGGTCCCCCCTGCAGTTTCGGGGTCCCCCTGTGCAGTTTTGTCCCCCGTGTGCAGTTTGGGGGTCCCCCCCGCAGTTTCTCACCCTGTCTTGGAACCCGTATTTTGATCCCAGCTTTGCCCGGGTCCCCACAGCCAGGTCTCTGGGATCACCCCACCAGGGTGCCCCTCAGCTTTGGGCCCACTCACAGGGTCAGTTCGGGTCCCCCTGCAGTTTTGGATCCCCGTGGATTTGGGTCCCCCACAGTTTTGGGGTCCCCCCCGCAGTTTCGGGGTCCCCCCGTGGATTTTGGGTTCCCCCCCGCAGTTTCGGGATCCCCCCGTGCAGTTTTGGGGTCCCCCCCGCAGTTTGGGGTCCCCCCGTGTGCAGTTTTGGGGTCCCCCCTGCAGTTTTGGGATCCCCCCGTGTAATTTGTGGTCCCCCCCGCAGTTTCGGGGTCCCCTGTGCAGTTTGGGGTCCCCCTGCAGTTTCGGGGTCCCCCCTGCAGTTTCGGGGTCCCCCCCTCAGTTTTGGGATCCCCCCGTGGATTTTGGGTTCCCCCCCGCAGTTTCGGGGTCCCCCCCGCAGTTTTGGGATCCCCCCGTGGATTTTGGGGTCCCCCCGTGGATTTTGGGATCCCCCCGTGGATTTTGGGATCCCCCCCGCAGTTTTGGGATCCCCTGTGTAATTCGGGGTCCCCTGCAGCCTTGGGGTCCCCCCAGGATTTTGGGGTCCCCCTACAGTTTTGGATCCCCTGTGGATTTTGGGGTCTCGTGCTTTCGGGGTCTCAGGATTTTGGGTTCTCTAGTTTGGGGGTCCCCTCCGCAGTTTTGGGATCCCCCCGTGGATTTTGGGGATCCCCCCCGCAGTTTTGGGGTCCCCCCGTGCAGTTTGGGGGTGGCACCTGGTCGCTGTGGGTGAGGCCGTAGAGCAGCGAGCCGAACACGGCCGGGTACAGCATGGCCGAGGTGTAGAAGCCCAGCCAGGCGAAGTACATGGCGATCTTCACCCCAAAATAGGCACAGATCTCGTCTGGGGGGGCACGGGGGGGGTCAGCGGGGACGGGACACCCCAAAAAAATACGGGGGGACCCCAAAAAAACCTGCCAGGATCACCCTAAAGTCTCTGGAACCCAAAATATTCCCCACAATCGTCCCAAAGCTTCTGGCACCCCAAAAACCCCGCCTGGGTCGTCTCAAAAACACAGCCAGGGTCATCACAAATGGGACCCCAAAAACCCCACCAGGGTCACCCCAAACCTTTTGGGACCCCAAAAACTCCACCAGGGTCACCCCAAACCCTCTGGAACCCAAAACATTCCCCACAATCACCCCAAAGCTTCTGGCACCCCAAAAACTCCACCAGGGTCACCCCAAACCCTCTGGGACCCCAAAAACCCCACTAGGTTACCCCAAAGCTTCTGGCACCCCAAAAACCCCGCCAGGGTCACCCCAAAGCTTCTGGCACCCCAAAAACCCCACCTGGTCACCCCAAACCCTCTGGGACCCCAAAAACTCCACCAGGGTCACCCCAAACCCTCTGGGACCCCACAAACCCCACTAGGGTCACCCCAAAGCTTCTGGCACCCCAAAAACCTCACCAGGGTCACCCAAAGCTTCTGAGACCCCAAAACATCCCCCACAATTATCCCAAAGCTTCTGGGACCCCCAAAAACACAGCCAGGGTCATCACAAATGGGACCCCAAAACCCCACCAGGGTCACCCCAAACCCTCTGGGACCCCACAAACCCCACTAGGGTCACCCCAAAGCTTCTGGGACCCCAAAACATCCCCCACAATCATCCCAAACCTTCTGGGACCCCAAAAACGCCACCTGGGTCACCCCAAACCCTCTGGGACCCCCAAAACTGCCCTGAGGTGACCCCAAAGTGCTCCAGGGTGACCCCAAATCCTCTGGGACCCCCCCAAATCCCCAGGGTGACCCCCAAACCCTCTGGGACCCCCAAACCCTCTGTGACCCCCCCAATTCTCGGGGTGCCCGCACTGACCGAGGGGCTGTGCCTCGCACACCGCCTGCACCCAGGGTACCCCCAAACCCTCTGGGACCCCCAAACCCTCTGTGACCCCCAAATCCCCGGGGTACCCCCCAATCCCCGAGGTACCCCCACTGACCGAGGGGCTGCACCTCGCACACGGCCCAGGGTACCCCCAAACCCTCTGTGACCCCCAATTCCCACTGACCGAGGGGCTGTGCCTCACACACGGCCCCAGGGTACCCCCAAATCCCCGGGGTACCCCAATTCCCGCACTGACCGAGGGGCTGTGCCTCGCACACTTCCTTGAGGTGTGACCCCAAATCCCAGGGTACCCCCAATTCCCAGGGTACCCCCAATTCCCACACTGACCGAGGGGCTGTGCCTCGCACACCGCCTGCACCCAGGATTTCATCAGGCGCCGCAGGACGCGCTGCTCGTGCAGCGGGAACAGCTGCTGGATCACCCCGCGGGCCGCCAGCTCCGGGACTGCGACATTGGGGACATTGGGGACAGTGTCAGTGACAGGGACAGTGACAGGGACATCCTGCGGGCCGCCAGCTCCGGGACTGGGACATTGGGGACATTGGGGACAGTGTCAGTGACAGTGACAGTGACACCCCGCGGGCCGCCAGCTCCGGGACTGGGACATTGGGGACATTGGGGACAGTGTCAGTGACAGGGACAGTGACAGTGACACCCCGCGGGCCGCCAGCTCCGGGACTGGGACATTGGGGACATTGGGGACAGTGTCAGTGACAGGGACAGTGACAGTGACACCCCGTGCCAGCTCGGGGACTGGGACATTGGGGACATTGGGGACAGTGTCAGTGACAGGGACAGTGACAGTGACACCCGCTGGGACTGGGACATTGGGGACATTGGGGACAGTGTCAGTGACAGGGACAGTGACAGTGTCAGGACAGTGACACCCGGGACAGCTCTGGGACTGCGACATTGGGGACATTGGGGACAGTGTCAGTGACAGGGACAGTGACAGTGTCAGTGACAGTGACACCCCGCGGGCCGCCAGCTCCGGGACTGCGACATTGGGGACATTGGGGACAGTGTCAGTGACAGGGACAGTGACAGTGTCAGTGACAGTGACACCCCGCGGGCCGCCAGCTCCGGGACTGGGACATTGGGGGACATTGGGGACAGTGGGACAGGGACAGTGACACCCGCGGGACAGCTGGGACTGGGACATTGGGGACATTGTGACATTGGGGACCCCGTCAGTGACAGGGACTGCCAGCTCCAGGACTGGGACATTGGGGACATTGGGGACAGTGTCAGTGACAGGGACACCCCACAGGGACATTGGGGACATTGGGGACATTGGGGACATTGGGGACAGTGTCAGTGACAGGGACACCCCGCGGGCCGCCAGCTCCGGGACTGGGACATTGGGGACATTGGGGACAGTGTCAGTGACAGGGACACCCCGCGGGCTGCCAGCTCCGGGACTGGGACATTGGGGACAGTGTCAGTGACAGGGACAGTGACAGTGACAGTGACAGGGACACCCCGCGGGCCGCCAGCTCCGGGACTGGGACATTGGGGACATTGGGGACATTGGGGACAGTGTCAGTGACAGGGAAACCCCGCGGGCTGCCAGCTCGGGGACTGGGACACTGGTGACATTGGGGACAGTGACAGTGACAGTGACAGTGACAGTGACAGTGACAGTGACACCCCGTGGGCCGCCAGCTCCGGGACTGTGACATTGGGGACATTGGGGACAGTGTCAGTGAGAGTGAGAGTGACAGTGACACCCCGCGGGCTGCCAGCTCGGGGACTGGGACACTGGGGACATTGGGGACAGTGACAGTGACAGTGACAGTGACAGTGACACCCTGTGGGCCGCCAGCTCCGGGACTGGGACACTGGGGACATTGGGGACATTGTCAGTGTCAGTGACAGGGACAGTGACAGTGACAGCCCGCGGGCTGCCAGCTCGGGGACTGGGACATTGGGGACATTGGGGACAGTGTCAGTGACAGTGAGAGTGACAGTGACAGTGACACCCCGTGGGCTGCCAGCTCGGGGACTGGGACAGGGACAGGGACAGTGGGGACGTGGCACGTGGTGGCCCTGTGCCCAGCCCCATCCCATGATAGCAGTGCCACCAGGGGCCACTGGCTGTCATTGCAGTGCCACCAGGGGCCACCAGGTGTCCCTAGATGCCATGGCAGTGCTATTAACTGCCACCAGGTGCAACCAGGTGCCATGGAAGTGCCATCCACTGCCACCAGGGGCCACCGGCTGTCATGGCAGTGTCACCAGGGGCCACCAGGTGTCACCGGGGGCCATGGCAGTGCCATCAACTGCCACCAGGCGTCAGCGGGTGCCATGGCAGTGTCCCCGGGTGTCCCCAGGTGTCTCCCAGCTGTCACTGGGTGCCATGGCAGTGTCCCCGGGTGTCCCCAGGTGTCCCCCAGGTGTCAGCAGGTGCCATGGCAGTGTCCCCCGGTGTCCCCGGGTGTCCCCGGGTGTCCCCGTGGTGTCCCTGGGTGTCCCCCAGGTGTCAGCGGGTGCCATGGCAGTGTCCCCGCGGTGTCCCCAGGTGTCACTGGGTGCCATGGCAGTGTCCCCGGGTGTCCCCGGGTGCCATGGCAGTGTCCCTGCGGTGTCCCCGGTGTCCCCGCGGTGTCCCCAGGTGTCTCCCAGGTGTCAGTGGGTGCCATGGCAGTGTCCCTGGGTGTCACCGCGGTGTCCCCGCGGTGTCCCCGCGTGTCCCCACGGTGTCCCCGGGTGTCCCCAGGTGTCCCCGCAGTGTCCCCTCCCGGTGGCACTCACTGATGGGCTGTCCCTCCAGGAAGTGGATGTTGTGCAGGCTCTCGCCCTGCTTGGCCCGCAGGTTCTCCAGCCAGTACCGGATGATGTTCTGCCGCTCCTGGGGACAGCGCGGGGCTGGGCGCCTTGGCCGCTCTGTCCCCTCCCTGGCCCTGGCCCTGACCCTGGCCCCGGCCTGTCCCCTCCTGTCCCCTCCTGTCCCATCTTGTCCCCAGCACTGGCGGTGGCTGGATCCTCACCCAGCCTCTCATATCCCATATCCCATATCCCATATCCCATATCCCATATCCCATATCCCATATCCCATATCCCATATCCCATATCCCATATCCCATATCCCATATCCCATATCCCATATCCCATATCCCATATCCCATATCCCATATCCCATATCCCATATCCCATATCCCACATCCCATATCCCACATCCCACATCCCACATCCCATATCCCATATCCCACATCCCACATCCCATATCCCATATCCCATATCCCATATCCCACATCCCATATCCCATATCCCATATCCCATATCCCATATCCCATATCCCACATCCCACATCCCATATCCCACATCCCATATCCCATATCCCATATCCCATATCCCATATCCCACATCCCATATCCCATATCCCATATCCCATATCCCACACCCCACATCCCATATCCCATATCCCATATCCCATATCCCACACCCCACATCCCATATCCCATATCCCACATCCCATATCCCATATCCCATATCCCATATCCCACATCCCACATCCCATATCCCATATCCCACATCCCACATCCCATATCCCATATCCCACATCCCACATCCCATATCCCACATCCCACATCCCATATCCCACATCCCATATCCCATATCCCATATCCCACATCCCATATCCCATATCCCACATCCCACATCCCACATCCCATATCCCATATCCCCCCGCCCCGCCCCCCCCCCGCCCCGCCCCCACCTGGGAGCTGAAGAAGCGCAGCTCGCTCTCGATGTTCTCGTAGATGTAATCCTCCTCGCACGAGAAGCTGCGCATGCCGCCCCCGAACTCCGCCTTCACCGGCTTCCGCAGCCCGATCTCATCCGCCCCGCGCAGCAAACTGCCGTGGGGACACCGAGGGGACACTCAGGGGACACTGAGGGGACACTGAGGGACACTCTAGGGACACTGAGGGGACACTGAGGGGACGCAGCCGCCCCCGAACTCCGCCTTCACCGGCTTCCGCAGCCCGATCTCATCCGCCCCGCGCAGCAAACTGCCGGGGGGACACCGAGGGGACACTGAGAGACACTGAGGGACACTGAGGGGACACTGAGGGACACTCTGGGGACACTGAGGGGACACTGAGGGACACTGAGGGGACACCGAGGGGACACTGAGGGGACTCTGAGGGGACGCAGCCGCCCCCGAACTCCGCCTTCACCGGCTTCCGCAGCCCGATCTCATCCGCGCCGCGCAGCAAACTGCCGTGGGGACACCGAGGGGACACTCAGGGACACTGAGGGACACTCTGGGGACACTGAGGGACACTGAGGGACACTGAGGGACACTGAGGGGACACGGAGGGGTCGGGGTGACGCACCTCTCGTAGGTGGCAGTGACGAAGAAGGCGTAGGCGCGCGTGTGCCGGTGGTGGCGCACCTGCACGATGAGCTCGGGGATGCCCAGGCGGATGTGGTTCAGCAGCCACAGCAGGGTGTGGTCATCCGTGCTGTCTGCGGGGGGACAGCGGCGGCTGGGGGTGGCTGCGTGTGCCCTGTCCCTTCCTGACCCTGCTATGTGTCCCTTGTCCCAGTCCCCATCCATCCCTGTGTCCCTTGTCCCAGTCCCCATCCATTCCCATGTCCCTTGTCCCGGTCCTAATCCCGTTATGTGTCCCTTGTCCTGGTCCTCATCCTGCCATGTGTCCCTTGTCCTGCTCCTCATCCCATTCTGTGTCCCTTGTCCCGCTCTTGATCCCATTCTGTGTCCCTTGTCCCGCTCCTCACCCCGTTATGTGTCCCTTGTCTCAGTCCTCACCCATCCCTATGTCCCTTATCCCGCTCCTGATCCCATTCTGTGTCCCTTATCCTGGTCCCTGTCCCATTCTGTGTCCCTTGTCCTGGTCCTGATCCCGTTATGTGTCCCTTGACCTGATTCCTGTCACCTTCAGTGTCCCTTGTCCTGGTCCTCACCCCGTTATGTGTCACAACCCCTTCCCGATTTTCCCCATCCCAATCCCGGTTTTCCCGGTCACACCCGCTCCCGATTTTCCCCCTCCCAATCCCGGTTTTCTCGGTCACACCCCTCCCGATTTTCCCCATCCCAATCCCGGTTTTCCTGCTCATTCCCCTTCCCGATTTTCCCCATCCCAATCCCGGTTTTCTCGGTCACTCCCCTCCCGATTTTCCCCATCCCAATCCCGGTTTTCCCGGTCACTCCCCTCCCGATTTTCCCTATCCCGATCCCGGTTTTCCCGGCCACACCCCCATCCCGATTTTCCCCATCCCAATCCCGGTTTTCCCGGCCACACCCCCTCCCGATCCCGGTTTTCCCGGGATTCCCTACCCGGGAATGTCATGAGCACATCGCAGTTCTCGGTGGGCACCGTTTTCATCCAGGCCTTGTGGGACATGATGTAGCGCCCGGCCTGCAGCAGCCGCTTCCCGAAGAGTTTATCTGCGGGAGGGAGGGTCAGAATCCCCGGGAAGCGAATCCCAAATCCCCCAGGAATCCCGGGATAGGAACGGGACAATGTCCCCGGCTGTCCCCAACCCGGCCGTGGCACAGGTCACAGCGGTGGCACCGCCCTGGCATCGGATTTCTCCCAAAAAAAATCGGCCCCGACAGCTGCGGGGAGGAGCTGCCAGCGCTGCCAGGCTCCGAATGTCGCCGGGATGTCCCCTCGGAGCGTCCCCAAAGGCTCTCACCTCCTCCCGCTGTCGCTCCGAGGGATGGAAAACCGCAGGAAAAACGGGAATAGGGGGAAAAAATTTAAAAAAAAAAATCATCCGGTCTCCATGGAAACCCAGCGAGGCCCCGCGCCGCCGCACCGAGGTGGGATGGGGACATGGGGACAGTCCCCAAAGCACCCCCCGAGAGGGTGGCACGCGCTGTCCCTGTGCCCGGTGCGGTGGGGACAAGGGACACCCCAAAAAAAGCAGCCGGGGATGGCAGGGAGGGAGGAATTGGGGTCCCCTGATGGCGTGGGGACCCCGATTGTCCCCGCCCTGCCTCGATGTCCCTTCCTGTCCCGGTGTCCCCTCCTCGGATGTCGCGGCTGCCCCAGGGCAGGGAAGGGCTCGGGGTGCCGGAACCGCCCGGGAAAAACAGGAAATTCCAGAGCTGCTGGTGCCGGGCAGGGCGCCCCAAATCTGCCGGAACCCCCGCTGGGACCCCCCAAAACCCGCGGGGTCTGAAAGGCCGCGCTGTCCCCGAGCCGTGGGTGGCACTTGGGGACAGGGCCAGGCTGCCACCCCCGCTGTGGCACCGCTGGGGGCTCTGGGGGGAGGAGAATGGGGGGTTTGGGGTGCCGGGGGGGTCAGGGTTTTGGGGTGCCGGGGTGTTGGGGTAATGGGGTGTCTGGATTTTGGGGTGTTGGGGTAATGGGGTGTCTGGATTTTGGGGTAATGGGGTGTTGGGGTGTCTGGGTTTTGGGGTAATGGGGTGCCGGGGTGTTGGGGTAATGGGGTGTCTGGATTTTGGGGTGCTGGGGTAATGGGGTGTCTGGGTTTTGGGGTAATGGGGTGTCTGGGTTTTGGGGTAATGGGATGTCTGGATTTTGGGGTGCCGGGGTGCTGGGGTGTCTGGATTTTGGGGTAATGAGGTGTCAGGGTTTCGGGGTGACAGGGTGTTGAGATGTTGGGGGGCCAGGGTGTTTGGGTAATGGGGTGTCAGGGTGTTTGGGGTGCCAGGGTGTTGGGGTGTCAGGGTGTTTGGGGCGTCAGGGTGTTGGGGTGTTTGGGTAATGGGGTGTCAGGGTGTTTGGGGTACTGGGTGCAGGGCGTTGAGGTTTAGGGGTGCAGGGCTGTTGGGGTGTCAGGGTGTTGGGGTGTCAGGGTGTCACTGTTTCTGGGGTGCCAAGCCACTGGGATATCAGGCTGTGGGGACAGCAGGGTGCCAGTATTTTAGGGTGCCATTATTTTAGGGTACCATTATTTCAGGGTGCCATTATTTTAGGGTGCCATTATTTTAGGGTGCCAGTCTTTTAGAGTGCCATAATTTTAGGGTGCTGGTATTTTCCGGGTGCCATTATTTCAGGGTGCCAGTATTTTAGGGTGCCAGTATTTTAGGGTGCCAGTATTTTAGGACCACAGGCCATTGGGATATCAGACTGTGGGGCTACCAGGGTGCCATTATTTCAGGGTGCCATTATTTTAGGGTGCCGGTATTTTTAGGGTGCTATTATTTTAGGGTGCCGCTATTTTAGGGTGCCATTAGTTTAGGGTGCTATTATTTTAGGGTGCTATTATTTTAGGGTGCCAGTATTTCAGGGTGCCATTATTTCAGGGTGCCAGTATTTTAGGGTGCCGCTATTTTAGGACCGCAGGCCACTGGGATATCAGACTGTGGGGACAGCAGGGTGCCATTATTTCAGGGTGCCATTATTTTAGGGTGCTGGTATTTGAGGGTGCTGGTGTTTTCAGGGTGCTATTATTTTAGGGTGCCATTATTTTAGGGTGCCATTAATTTAGGGTGCCAGTCTTTCAGAGTGCCATAATTTTAGGGTGCTGGTATTTTCCGGGTGCCATTATTTCAGGGTGCCAGTATTTTAGGATTGCAGACCATTGGGATATCAGGTTGTGGGGCCAGCAGGGTGACATTTTTTTAGGGTGCCATTATTTTAGGGTGCCAGTATTTTAGGGTGCCAGTATTTTAGGGTGCTGGTATTTTCAGGGTGCCGATATTTTAGGGTGCTGGTATTTTAGGGTGCTGGTATTTTAGAACTGCAGGCCGTTGGCATATCAGGCTGCAGGGTGCCAATATTTTTAGGGTGCCATTATTTTAGGGTGCCGGTATTTTAGGATTGCAGACCATTGGGATATCAGACTGTGGGGATAGCAGGGTGCCATTATTTTAGGGTGCTGGTACTTTTAGTGTGCCATTATTTCAGGGTGCCATTATTTTAGGGTGCCGGTATTTCAGGTTGCCAGTATTTCAGTGTGCCATTATTTTAGGGTGCTGGTATTTCAGGGTGCCATTATTTCAGGGTGCCATTATTTTAGGGTGCCATTATTTTAGGGTGCCGGTATTTTAGGGTGCCATTATTTCAGGGTGCCATTATTTTAGGGTGCTGGTATTTTTAGGGTGCCATTATTTTATTTTAGGGTGCCATTATTTCAGGGTGCCATTATTTCAGGGTGCCATTATTTTAGGGTGCTGGTATTTTTAGGGTGCCATTATTTTATTTTAGGGTGCCATTATTTCAGAGTGCCGGTATTTTAGGGCACCATTATTTTAGGGTGCCATTATTTCAAGGTGCCAGTATTTCAGGGTGCCATTATTTTAGGGTACCATTATTTCAAGGTGCCAGTATTTCAGGGTGCCAGTATTTCAGGGTGCTGGTATTTTTAGGGTGCCATTATTTCAGGGTGCCATTATTTTAGGGTGCCATTATTTTAGGGTGCCGGTATTTTAGGGTACCATTATTTCAGGGTGCCATTATTTCAGGGTGCCATTATTTTAGGGTGCTGGTATTTTTAGGGCGCCATTATTTTAGGGTGCCATTATTTCAGGGTGCCATTATTTTAGGGCACCATTATTTTAGGGTGCCATTATTTTAGGGTGCCATTATTTTAGGGTGCCGGTATTTTAGGGTGCCATTATTTCAGGGTGCCATTATTTTAGGGTGCCATTATTTCAGGGTGCCATTATTTTAGGGCACCATTATTTTAGGGCACCATTATTTTAGGGTGCCATTATTTTAGGGTGCCATTATTTTAGGGTGCCATTATTTTAGGGTGCCGCTATTTCAGGCCCGCCGGCCGTCGGGATTTGAGCCCGCAGCTCTCCCAGGCCCGCCGGCGGTGACAGTGGCGGTGGCGGTGGCGGTGGCGGTGCCACCCCGCCCTGCCCGGACACCCGGGTGACGCTGAGCTCACCCAGCCCCGTTATTCAGCGGTGCCACCCCGCGCGGGGACAGGGACAGCGACAGCGACACCCGCGACACTGCCACAGTGGGGGGGGACACAAAGCGACAAAGGGGGATTTTCCCAGCCAAGGTCATGAAAAACCCCAAAACCCCGAGCTGCGGGTGACCGCCACTGTCACCGCGCTGTCCCCTCCCGAGTGCCACCACCCCGGGCTGTGTCACCCCGGCCTGTCCCCGTTTGTCCCCAGCGCTGTCGCTCACCTTGGCTCCCGGGCTAAGGTCACCGCAGCTGCGGCGTGGTTGGGGACACCGCCACTGCCCCCTGGTCCCAGCGGTGTCCCCAAGGGTGGGAGGGGACACGAATGGGTCACCCGCAGGCAGGAGTGGCGCTGGGTGGCACAGAAGCCACCAGGCCTTGTCGCCACCCCCCCATCCCCCCAGTCAGGGGATGTCACCTGGCCCAGCGCCACGCGGGGGGAGGGGACCCCAAGGCCAGCGTGGGGACAGCGACACAAAGGCTGCGAGCTGCGCCACCCCCCTGTCGCGATAGGGGGTGGGGGATGGAATGGGGGGTAAGGGGTTAAAAACACCTCGGTGGGGACACGGGGAGCGCCCCCCACCAAAAAAAAAAAAAAAAAAAAAAGAGGGACCCGCACGGAAGAGGCGGGGATGGGTCCGGAGCCCTCCGGTACCGGGGGATGCTCAGAGCTCCACCAACCCCAAAAACAACCCCAAAACCGCGCCCCGGTAATTCCGGTGATCCCGGTGAGCCGCATCCGCAGCGAGCCGCATCCCGGCCCCCCCTAAACACTCCCGGTGACCCCCCCAGATCCTCCGCCGCTTCCCGCAATCCCTCCCGGTTCTCCCCGGTTCCTCCGGTTCCGCCCGGTTCTTCCCGTTTCCTCCAATTCTCCCGGTTTTTCCCGGTTCTCCCGGTTCCTCCCGGTTTTTCCCGTTTCTCCCGGTTCTCCCGGTTCCTCCCGGTTTTTCCCGGTTCTCCCCGGTTCCTCCCGGTTTTTCCCGTTTCCTCCAATTCTCCCGGTTCCTCCCGGTTCTCCCCGGTTCCTCCCGGTTTTTCCCGTTTCCTCCAATTCTCCCGGTTCCTCCCGGTTTTTCCCGGTTCCTCCCGGTTCCTCCCGGTTCTCCCCGGTTCTCCCGGTTTCCCCCCCCGCTTCTCCCGTACCCAACACTCCGGTGGGCGCCGCCGGTTCCGCTCGCTCCTCCGTGGCCGGGCCCCGCCGGTTCCGCTCGTTCTCCGGCGGTTCGGGCATGGTTCGGGCCACGGCGGGGACCGGGGCATGAGGCCGCCGGTGCCACCACCGGGAGCCACCGCCGGTGCCACCAGGGCCGGTGGCGGCTCGGGAGGAGGGACAAAGGAGCGGAGCCCGCAGCTCCCGGCCCCCGTGGCCACGCGTGTCCGGCCGCGCCCCGTTCCCGGCGTGGGGGGGTCCTGGGGGGGTCCCGGTTCTGCCCCACGGTGTCCCCAATGTCCCCTCCCCCGCCTTGTTTTGACAACGTTGTCCCCAAATGTCCCCTCCCGTTCGCGGTAACCCGAACTCTCGTGACATTTTGGGTGACCCCTCCCCCTTCGCTTCGTTCCCCTCCCCCCTCATCTTAGGGGGATCCCCTGCAGCCCCCCCCCCCCCAAAAAAAATTTTTTGGAGGGTCCTGCCCGGCCTGGGCTGACTGTGCCCCTCCCCCCCCTCCCATCCCCCACCTCGGGAATTTGGGAATTGGGGTGGGGGGCGCGGTGCTGCCCCACCCCCCTCCCGCGGTTATTTTGGGGTGGGGGCTGGGTGCCAGCTCGGCTCCTTGGTGCCACCACGAGATGTCCCCGCTGTTGTCACCTCGGCTGGAGACAGGGGACAGATTGGGGGGGGAGGGGGGACAGGCCTGGGAATTCTGGCGGGTTTTGGGGTGGGGGGCGCAGGAAAAATTGGGCACGGGGGGGGTCACCTGGGGGGGCGGGGCTGAGCATTCCGGGATTGTGAATTCATCGGGAAGATCCCAAATCCTGTCCCGGGTGAGATTTGGGGGATTTGGGGGTTGGGGATCCATCGGGAAAATCCCAAATCCTGTCCCGGGTGGGGGTTGGGGGTTTTGGGGGCTGTGGATCCCTCGGGAAGATCCCAAATCCTGTCCCGGGTGGGGGTTGGGGGATTTGGGGGTTGTGGATCCATCGGGAAAATCCCAAATCCTGTCCTGGGTGAGGTTTGGGGGTTGTGGATCCATCGGGAAGATCCCAAATCCTGTCCTGGGTGAGGTTTGGGGGTTGGGGATCCATCGAGAAAATCCCAAATCCTGTCCCGGGTGGGGGTTTGGGGTTGTGGATCCCTCGGGAAAATCCCAAATCCTGTCCCGGGTGAGATTTGGGGTTTTGGGGGTTGGGGATCCCTTCGGAAGATCCCAAATCCTGTCCCGGGTGGGGGTTGGGGGTACCCGTGGGGGTTTGGTGACATCAGTTTGTTCCAGTCCTGCACCAGTCTGTCCCAGTCTGTCCCTGCCTGGGGACCCAGTTTGTTCCAGTTTGTTCCAGTCTGTCCCAGTCTGTCCCAGTTTGTCCCTGCCTGGGATTCCCAGTCTGTCCCAGTCTATCCCAGTCTGTCCCTGCCTGGGATTCCCAGTCTGTCCCAGTCTATCCCAGTCTGTCCCTGCCTGGGATTCCCAGTCTGTCCCAGTCTGTCCCAGTCTGTCCCTGCTAACGATTCCCAGTCCATCCCAGTCTGTCCCAGTCTGTCCCTGCCTGGGATTCCCAGTCTGTCCCAGTCTGTCCCAGTCTGTCCCTGCCAGGGATTCCCAGTCTGTTCCAGTCCATCCCAGTCTATCCCAGTCTGTCCCTGCCTGGGATTCCCAGTCTGTCCCAGTCTGTCCCAGTCTGTCCCTGCCAGGGATTCCCAGTCTGTCCCAGTCTGTCCCAGTCTGTATGGACTGGGAGCAGGAAGGGATGTGGGAAAAAGAAGAGGAATGGGAGCAGGAGAGGATGAGGATGAGGATGAGGCGGATGAGGATGAAGAGCAGGACAGCCAGGGCAGCCGAGCCGAGCTGAAAGAAGAATTATTTCTGTACATTGTCAGAGGAAAAACAAACAAACAAAAAAGAAGTTGTTCCAAGTTTTATTATTTTTCTTATAGTTATATTATACTATCATATTATTATATTATTTATTATTATGATATTATTTCTTATATTTCTTTACACCATTTAAAATTAAACCCGTTTCGCCTTCCCCCTAATCCTATTTTACAGCAGAACTAATAAATAATTCTAATAATCGCACTGACAATTTGGCCAAAACGCTAAACCCACCACACGGGCAAAAAAAAATGTGAAATTGGCAAACCCAAAACCACTTGAGGGGGTTTTTTTAGGGAGCAGCGGCTGGAAGGGACCGAGAGGGGCCCGGTGGCCCCGCGGGGTGCGAGGGGAGGGACCCCGAGGGGACCCGAGGGCGGAACCGCCGGGTCCGCACGGCTTCAGCCAGGGCGCCGCCATGTTTGCGGATCAACCAATCAGAATTGGCGCTTCACCCTTAGCCCCGCCCCTCGGTGCGTATTGACCAATAGGATGCGTTGATGGGAGGATGCGCCGGGAACCTTCGGGGTATTGACCAATGGTGCGGAGGTGGAAGGGCGGGAAGGCCGCGCAGTGGGATGACCTGAGGCGGAGTGCGCGGCCAGCTGGGGATGACCATGGAGCGGATGGGGAACGCGGGGACCGCATGTGGGATGCATAGGGGGATCGGGCATGGGGGACAATGCTGGGGGGTGAGGGTAGAGCGCGCGGTGATGGCGGTGGCGGAGGGCGGCGGGGCAGGTGACGGGGACGGGAGGACACTGAGGGGACACGGGGGACACGGGGGACACAGGGGGACACGGGGGTACGGGGACATGGGGACATGGGGAGCACCTGGGGGTGGCTGTGGGAGGGGGACGGAAATGGTGAGCTGAGGGGGTGTGGGGGGTACCTGGGGAGGGGTCTCACCTGGGGAAGGGATCAATGGGGAGGGGTCTCACCTGGAGAAGGGACCAATGGGGGAGGGGTCTCAGCTGGGGAGGGGTCTCACCTGGGGAAGGATCAATGGGGAAGGGTCTCACCTGGAGAAGGGTCTCACCTGGAGAAGGGATCAATGGGGGGCAGGGAGAAATTGGGAAGGGTCCACCTGGGAAGGGTCTCACCTGGGGAAGGGTCTCACCTGGAGAAGGGTCTCACCTGGAGAAGGGATCAATGGGGAGGGGGAGAACTTGGGGAAGGGTCTCACCTGGGGAAGGGTCTCACCTGCTCTGTGCCCACCTGGGAGTGCCCAGAACGACCCCAACCCTCCCCTCCCTTCCCCTCCCGCAGGTGGGCGCTGGCCCTGTGCTGGGCAGTGCCACCCATGACAGGTGACAGAGGGTGACAGAGGTCACACAGGTGACAGAGGGCACAGAGGTCACACAGGTGTCAGAGGCTACACAGGTGTGGCACAGGTGACAGAGGTCACACAGGGGACAGAGGGCACAGAGGGTCACACAGGTGACAGAGGGTGACACATGGGACAGAGGTCACACAGGTGACACAGGTCACACAAGTGACAGAGGTGACACAGGTGACAGAGGTCCCCCAGGTGCCAGGGGTGGCACAGGTAGCACAGGTGACACAGGTAGCACAGGTCCCCCAGGTGTCAGAGGTGACACAGGTGACACAGGTGTCAGAGGTGTCAGAGGCCCCCAGGTGACGCAGGTGACGCCGGTGTCAGAGGTGACAGAGATCCCCAGGTGTCAGAGGTCCCCAGGTGTCAGAGGTGACACAGGTGTCAGTGGTGACCCAGGTGTCAGAGGTGACGCAGGTGACACAGGTGTCAGAGGTGTCAGAGGTCCCCCAGGTGTCAGGAGGTGACACAGGTGTCAGTGGTGACCCAGGTGTCAGAGGTGACGCAGGTGACACAGGTGTCAGAGGTGTCAGAGGTGTCAGAGGCCCCCTAGGTGTCAGGAGGTGACACAGGTGTCAGAGGTGACGCAGGTGACCCAGGTGACACAGGTGTCAGAGGCCCCCAGGTGACACAGGCAGCACAGGTGACAGAGGTATCAGAGGTGACAGAGGTGACGCAGGTGACAGAGGTGACCCAGGTGACACAGGTGTCAGAGGTATCAGAGGTGTCAGAGGTGACCCAGGTGTCAGAGGTGACGCAGGTGACACAGGTAGCACAGGTGACAGAGGTATCAGAGGTGTCAGAGGTGACACAGGATGACAGAGGGTGTCAGGAGGTGACACAGGTGACAGAGGTGACCCAGGTGTCAGGAGGTGTCAGAGGCCCCCCAGGGTGACGCAGGGTGACACAGGTAGCACAGGTCCCCAGGTGTCAGAGGGTGTCAGAGGTGACACAGGGTGACACAGGTGACACAGGTGACACAGGTGTCAGAGGTATCAGAGGTGACAGAGGTGACGAGGTGACACCATCTTCGCGCTTGTCTCGGCGGCGGCCAAGCGCGGGCGTGGCCGTGATCCGGGCCAGCGGCCCCGGCAGTTTGGGGGCGCTGCAGAGGCTGGAGGGGATTCTTCCCTGCCCCCTGCGGGTCCTGGCCCTGCGAAGCATCCGCGACCCCCACGGGCCGAGACCCTGACAGGGGATGGTGGTCTGGTTCCCAGGTGGGGGGAATTTGGGGTGCGGGGGGAATTTTTCTTTGGGGTTTGGGGAGGGGGAAATTGGGGGTTTGGGGGAAATGGGGTTTGGGGGAAATTGGGATTTGGGGGAAATTGGGGTTGAAATGGGGGTTGGGGGAAATTTGGGGTTGGGGGGAAACTGGGGCTCAGTCTGGGGGGGTTTGGGGATTTGAGCTTTGGGGGAAATTGGGGTCTGGGGGAAAATCTGGGGCTGAAATGGCCTGGGGGAGGAAATTGGGGTAAAGAGTATGATTTGGGGCTTGGGGGTGGAAATGGATTTGGGGGAAAATTTGGGGGGCTGGGGGATTTGGGGTTTGGGGGAAATTGGGGTGGGGAACTGGGGGCTTGGGGGAAATTGGGGTTTGGGGGAATTGGGCTTGGATTGGATTTGGGGCACAATTTGGTTGAGGGGCAAATTTTGGGGTACAATTTGGGGTTTGGGGTGTCAGATTTGGGGTTTGGGGTGTAGTCAGGGGTTTTGGGGAGCAGAATTTTGGGGGTTTTGAGGAGCAGAATTTGGGGTTTGGGGCACAGAATTTGGGGTTTTGGAGGTCTGGGTGCTGATTTTGGGGTTTGGGGTCATGATCATTTCGGGGTTTTGGGAGGTCTGGGTGATCATTTCGGGTTTGGGGGTCCCTGTGCTGATTTGGGGTGCTTCAGTGCCTCTGTGGGGTTTGGGGGCACAGTTTGAGGTTTGGGGGTCCCTGTGCTGATTTGGGGGTGCTCAGTGCCCTGTGGGGGTTTTGGGGGCACAGGCACAGCTCCCCATTTGGGATCGGGCTCGGGCGATCTGGGGCTCCCCAGGGGCAGTTTTGGGGTGTCGGGTGGGGAGGGGGTCCCGGTGCCCCCCAGCCCCGTGGTGCTCCCCAGGGCCCCGCAGCTTCACGGGGAGGATTGTGCTGAGCTGCACGTGCACGGGGCCTGGCCGCTGTCAGCGGGGTGCTGCAGGCCCTGGGTGAGCTCCACCCAAACGGCCCTTTGCACTCCCAAATGGCCCTTTGCACCCCAAAAATGGCCCTTCCCACCCAAATGGCCCTTTGCACTCCCAGAATGGCCTCTACAATTTACCCCCAAAATGTCCCTTTGCACCCAAATGGCCCTTTGCCACCCAAAATGTCCCTTCCCACATCAAATGGCCCTTTTGCACCCCAAAATGGCCCTTCCCACATCAAAATGGCCTCACACCCCAAAATGGCCTCTTTTCCACTCCCAAATGGCCTGCTACCCCAAATGGCTCTCTTTGCCATCCCAAAATATCCCTTTGCCATCCCAAATGTCCCTTTGCCATCCCAAAATGTCCCCTCCTACCCAAAATGTCCCTTTGCCACCCCAAAATGTCCCTTTGCCATCATTTCCTGGTCCTTGGGGTGCTGCAGGCCCTGGGTGAGCCCTGACCCCAAATGTCCTCTTTGCCACCCCAAAATGTCCCTTTTGCCATCCCATCCTGATCCTTTCCCATCCCAAAATGTCCCTTCACCATCCCATCCTGATCCTTTGCACTCCCAAAATGTCCTTTGCCATCCCAAAGTGTCCTTGCCATCCCAAAATGTTCCTTTGCCATCCCAAAAAAGTTCCTTTTCACCCCAAATGTCCCTTTTCCCTCCTTCTGCTTTGTGTCCTTCCCCATTTGGGATCCTGAGGGCTCTGGCTGCTTTTCCCCCATCCCTTTTCCCCTTCTTTCGTGATCCCAAAATTCTCTCAGTTCCTCCCCATCCCTTTTCCCCATCCCTTTCCCCACCCCTTACAATCCCAAAATTCCCTCCGTCCCCCCCTATCCTGTTTCCATCCCATACCCTCTTCCCACCGCTCTGTGTCCCAGGCCGGCTGCCGGGGCTGCGCCCCGCCGAGCCGGGGGCGAGTTCAGTCTCCGCTATGTTCCGCCGGGGCCGCCTGGACCTGACGGCGGCCGAGGGGCTGCGGGACCTGCTGGCGGCGGAGACGGAGGCGCAGCGGCGCCAGGCGCTGCGGCAGCTGCGGGGCGAGCTAAGCGAGCTCTACTGGCGCTGGGGCCAAGCCCCACCAGGTGTGGCTACCGGGCCTGGGCGGGGGCTACCGGGGCATGGGCGGGGCTACCGAACAGTGCTTGTGGCTATCAAACAGTGCTTGTGGCTACCGGAGCCTGGGCGGGGCTACCGAACAGTGCTTGTATTATCAAACAGTGCTTGTGGCTACCGGAGCCTGGGCGCTGCGCAGCTGCGGGCGAGCTGGGCGAGCCTACGGGGCTGGGGCCAAGCCCTTACTCAGGTGCGGCTACCGAACAGTGCTTGTGGTTACTGGGCTCATGGGCTACCGAGCCTGGGCGGGGCTACTGGGGCATGGGCGCCATGGCAGCTGCGGGGCTAAGCTGGGCGACTCTACTGGGCTAGCCAAGCCCTCACAAGGTGTGGCTACCGAATAGTGCTTGTAATACCAGAGCGTGGGCGGGGCTACCGGGGCTCAAGTGGCCATCAACAGTGCTTGTGGCTACCGAACAGTTTGTGGCTACCGGGACCTGGGCGGCTACTGGGGCATGGGCGGCCAATGTAACAGCGCTTGTGGTTACCGGACAAAGTGCTTGTATTACCGGGGCATGGGCGTCTGCGGGCAGCTGGGGCGAGCTGGGCGAGCTCTACCGCGGCTGGGGCCAAGCCCTCACCAGGTGTGGCTCCCTGAACAGAGCTTGTGGCTACCGGACAGTGCTTGTGGCTACCGGAGCCTGGGCGGGCTACGGGCATGGGCGCTATGGCAGCTGCGGGGCGAGCTGGGCGAGCTCTACCGGGCTGGGGCCAAGCCTCACACAGGTGCGGCTACCGGGCCAGGGCGGGGCTGCCGGGCCTGGGCGGGGCTACCGAACAGTGCTTGTGGCTACCGAACAGTGCTTGTGGCTACCGGACTGACAGGCTTGTGGCTCCCTGGGCCTGGGCGGGGCTACTGGAGCCTGGGCGGGGTTGTCAGGGCCTGGGCGGGGTTACTGGGGCTCAGGGGGCTACGAACAGTGCTTGTGGCTACCGGAGCCTGGGCGCCATGGCAGCATGCGGGCGAGCTGGCGAGCTCTACCGCGCCTGGGGCCAAGCCTCACTCAGGTGCGCTACCTCACCTGGGGAAGGGATCAATGGGGAGGGGTCTCACCTGGGGAAGGGTCTCACCTGGGGAAGGGATCAATGGGGAGGGGTCTCACCTGGGGAAGGGATCAATGGGGAGGGGTCTCACCTGGGGAAGGGTCTCACCTGGGGAAGGGATCAATGGGGAGGGGGAGAACTTGGGGAAGGGTCTCACCTGGGGAAGGGTCTCACCTGGGGAAGGGTCTCACCTGGGGAAGGGATCAATGGGGAGGGGTCTCACCTGGGGAAGGGTCTCACCTGGAGAAGGGATCAATGGGGAGGGGGAGAACTTGGGGAAGGGTCTCACCTGGGGAAGGGTCTCACCTGGGGAAGGGATCAATGGGGAGGGGTCTCACCTGGGGAAGGGTCTCACCTGGGGAAGGGTCTCACCTGCTCTGTGCCCACCTGGGAGTGCCCAGAACGACCCCAACCCTCCCCTCCCTTCCCCTCCCGCAGGTGGGCGCGTCCCCTGTGCTGCACAGTGCCACCTGCGGGGACAGGTGACAGAGGTGACAGAGGTCACACAGGTGACAGAGGGCACAGAGGTCACACAGGTGTCAGAGGCTACACAGGTGACAGAGGTGACACATGGGACAGAGGTCCCACAGGTGGCAGGGGTGACACAGGTGACACAGGTGACACAGGTGTCAGAGGTGACACAGGTAACACAGGTGGCACAGGTAGCACAGGTCCCCCAGGTGTCAGAGGTGGCACAGGTAGCACAGGTGTCAGAGGCCCCCCAGGTGATGCAGGTGACACAGGTGACACAGGTGGCACAGGTAGCACAGGTCCCCCAGGTGTCAGAGGTGTCAGAGGTGACACAGGTGTCATAGGTGTCAGAGGCCCCCCAGGTGACACAGGTGACACAGGTAGCACAGGTCCCCCAGGTGTCAGAGGTGACGCAGGTGACACAGGTGTCAGAGGTGTCAGAGGCCCCCCAGATGTCAGAGGTGACGCAGGTGACACAGGTGACCCAGGTGTCAGAGGTGACGCAGGTGACACAGGTGTCAGAGGCCCCCCAGGTGACACAGGTGACCCAGGTGTCAGAGGTGACACAGGTGTCAGAGGTGTCAGAGGCCCCCCAGGTGACACAGGTGACCCAGGTGACAGAGGTGACACAGGTGTCAGAGGCCCCCCAGGTGACACAGGTAGCACAGGTGACAGAGGTATCAGAGGTGACACAGGTGACCCAGGTGACACAGGTGTCAGAGGTCCCCCAGGTGACGCAGGTGACACAGGTAGCACAGGTGACAGAGGTATCAGAGGTGTCAGAGGTGACCCAGGTGACAGAGGTGACACAGGTGACACAGGTGACAGAGGTATCAGAGGTGTCAGAGGTGACACAGGTGACGCAGGTGACACAGGTAGCACAGGTGTCAGAGGTGTCAGAGGTGTCAGAGGCCCCCCAGGTGTCAGAGGTGACAGAGGTGACAGAGGTGACCCAGGTGACAGAGGTGACGCAGGTGACGCAGGTGACACAGGTGACAGAGGTATCAGAGGTGTCAGAGGTGACAGAGGTGTCAGAGGCCCCCCAGGTGTCAGAGGTGACAGAGGTGACAGAGGTGACACCATCTTCGCGCTGTCCTCGGCGCCGGGCCGCGCGGGCGTGGCCGTGATCCGGGCCAGCGGCCCCGGCAGTTTGGGGGCGCTGCAGAGGCTGGCGGGGACCCCCCCCCTGCCCCCCCCGCGGGTCCTGGCCCTGCGCAGCATCCGCGACCCCCGCACGGCCGAGACCCTCGACAGGGGGATGGTGGTCTGGTTCCCAGGTGGGGGGAATTTGGGGTGCAGGGGAAATTGGGGTGCGGGGGAATTGGGGTTTGGGGAGGGGGAAATTGGGGTTCGGGGGAGGAAATTGGGGTTTGGGGGTGTGGATTTGGGGTTTAGGGGCACAATTTTGGGGATTTGGGGGAAATTGGGGTTTGGGGGAAATTGGGGTTTGGGGAGGGGGAAATTGGGGTTTGGGGTGTGGATTTGGGGGTTGGGGGATTTGAGCTTTGGGGGAAATTGGGGTTTGGGGTGGGGAAATTTGGGGTGCAGGGGAAATTGGGGTTTGGGGGCGAAATTTGGGGTTGAAATGGGGTTTGGGGGAGGAAATTGGGGTTTGGGGCACGATTTTGGGGTTCGGGGGAAATTGGGGCTTGGGGGAATTGGGGTTTGGGGAGGGGAACTGGGATTTGGGGGTGTGAATTTGGGGTTGGGGGATTTGGGGTTTGGGGGAAATTGGGGTTTGGGGGAAATTTGGGGTTCGGGGGAAAAATTGGAGTTTGGGGGAAATTGGGGTTGAAACGGGGTTTGGGGGGGAAGGAAATTGGGGTTCGGGGGGGCAAATTTGGGGTTTGGGGGAGGAAATTGGGGTTTGGGGGAGGAAATTGGGGTTTTGGGGGCACGATTTTGGGGTTTTGGGGAGCAGAATTTTGGGGTTTTGGGGGGCACAGATTTGGGGTTTTGGGGTCTGGGTGCTGATTTTGGGGTTTGGGGGGTCTGGGTGATCATTTCGGGGTTTTGGGGGGTCTGGGTGATCATTTCGGGGTTTGGGGAGGTCCCTGTGCTGATTTGGGGGTGCTCAGTGCCCCGTGGGGGTTTTGGGGGGCACAGGCACAGCCCCCGTTTGGGATCGGGCTCGGGGCCGATCTGGGGCTCCCCAGGGGCAGTTTTGGGGTGTCGGGGTGGGGGAGGGGGTCTCGGGGTGCCCCCCCAGCCCCCCGTGTGCCCCCCAGGGCCCCGCAGCTTCACGGGGGAGGATTGTGCTGAGCTGCACGTGCACGGGGGGCCCGCCGTCATCAGCGGGGTGCTGCAGGCCCTGGGTGAGCCCCCCACCCACAATGGCCCTTTGCACCCCAAAATGGCCCTTTGCACCCCAAAATGTCCCCTTTGCACCCCAAAATGTCCCTTTGCACCCCAAAATGGCCCTTTGCCACCCCAAAATGTCCCTTTGCCACCCCAAAATGTCCCTTTGCCATCATTTCCTGGTCCTTGGGGTGCTGCAGGCCCTGGGTGAGCCCCTGACCCCAAAATGTCCCTTTTTCACCCCAAAATGTCCCTTTTTCACCCCAAAATGGCCCGTTGCTACCCCAAAATGTCCCTTTTTCACCCCAAAATGTCCCTTTCACATCCCATCCTGATCCTTTTCCACCCCAAACTGTCCCTTTTCAAGCGGATCCTGATCCATTCCCTCTCCAAAATGTCCCTTTTTCACCCCAAAATGTCCCTTTCCCATCGTATTCTGATCCTTTTCCATCCCAAAATGTCCCTTTTTTGCCCCAAAA
The DNA here is from genome assembly GCA_030060385.1 of Muscicapa striata striata. NCBI lineage: Eukaryota > Metazoa > Chordata > Aves > Passeriformes > Muscicapidae > Muscicapa > Muscicapa striata. The sequence goes on along the minus strand of JAREIS010000498.1, from coordinate 177,022 downwards.
TGTCCCTTTTTCCTCCTCCTTTGTGTCCTTCCCATTTGGGATCCTGAGGGTTCTGGCTGCTTTTCCCCCATCCCTTTGCAATCCCAAAATTTCTCTCAGTTCCTCCCCATCCCTTTTCCCCCCATCCCTTTGCAATCCAAAAAATTCTCTCAGTCCCTCCTCATCCCATTTTCCCCCATCCCTTTTCTCCCTTCCCTTTTCCCCCGTCCCTTTGCAATCCCAAAATTTCCCTCAGTTCCTCCTCATCCCATTTTCCCCCATCCCATTTCCTCCATCCCTTTGCAATTCCAAAATTTCTCTCACTTCCTCCCCATCCCTTTTCCCCCATCCCTTTCCCCCTTCTTTTTGCAATCCCAAAATTTCCTTCAGTTCCTCCCCATCCCTTTTCCCCATCCCTTTTCTCTCTTCCCTTTTCCCCCATCCCTTTACAATCCCAAAATTTCTCTCAGTTCCTCCCCGTCCCTTTTCCCCCATCCCTTTACAATCCCAAAATTTCTCTCAGTTCCCCCTCATCCCTTTTCCCCCATCCCTTTACAATCCCAAAATTTCTCTCAGTTCCTCCCCATCCCTTTTCTCCCATCTCTTTGCAATCCAAAAAATTCTCTCAGTTCCTCCTCATCCCATTTTCCCCCATCCCTTTTCTCCCTTCCCTTTTCCCCATCCCTTTGCAATCCCAAAAATTCTCTCAGTTCCCCCATCCCTTTTCTCCCATCCCTTTGCAATCCCAAAAATTCTCTCAGTTCCTCCCCATCCCTTTTCCCCCATCCCTTTACAATCCCAAAATTTCTCTCAGTTTCTCCTCATCCCTTTTTCCCCCATCCCATTTCCTCCATCCTTTTCCCCATCCCTTTTCCCCCATCCCTTTTCCCCCACCCCTTTACAATCCCCAAATTCCCCTCCGTCCCCCCCTATCCCGTTTCCATCCCATAATTCTCTCCCACCGCTCTGTGTCCCAGGCCGGCTGCCGGGGCTGCGTCCGGCCGAGCCGGGCGAGTTCAGTCTCCGCGCGTTCCGCCGGGGCCGCCTGGACCTGACGGCGGCCGAGGGGCTGCGGGACCTGCTGGCGGCGGAGACGGAGGCGCAGCGGCGCCAGGCGCTGCGGCAGCTGCGGGGCGAGCTGGGCGAGCTCTACCGGGGCTGGGGCCAAGCCCTCACACAGGTGTGGCTACCGGGGCCTGGGCGGGGCTACCGGGGCCTGGGCGGGGCTACCGAACAGTGCTTGTGGCTACCGGACAGTGCTTGTGGCTACCGGGGCCTGGGCGGGGCTACCGAACAGTGCTTGTGGCTACCGAACAGTGCTTGTGGCTACCGGACAGTGCTTGTGGCTACCGGGGCCTGGGCGGGGCTACCGAACAGTGCTTGTGGCTATCAAGCAGTGCTTGTGGCTACCGGACAGTGCTTGTGGCTACCGGACAGTGCTTGTGGCTACCGGGGCCTGGGCGGGGCTACCGAACAGTGCTTGTGGCTACCGAACAGTGCTTGTGGCTATCAAACAGTGCTCGTGACTACCAAACAGTGCTTGTGGCTACCGGAGCCTGGGCGGGGCTACCGGGGCCTGGGCGGGGCTACCGGACAGTGCTTGTGGCTACCGGACAGTGCTTGTGGCTACCGGACAGTGCTTGTGGCTACCGGGGCCTGGGCGGGGCTACCGAACAGTGCTTGTGGCTATCAAGCAGTGCTTGTGGCTACCGGACAGTGCTTGTGGCTACCGGACAGTGCTTGTGGCTACCAGAGCCTGAGCGTGGCTACCAAACTCTGCTGGTGGCCAGTAAACTGTGCTCGTGGCTACCAAACCCTCCCGTGGTCACTAAACTCTGCTTGTGGCTACCAAACCCAGCTCATGGCCACCAAGCGCTGCTGGTGTCCCCATGTCCCCGCAGTGTCCCCCCTCCCGCAGTGTCCCCTCTGTGTCACCGTGTCCCCTCTCCCGCAGTGTCCCCATGTCCCCGCAGTGTCCCCTCTGTGTCACCGTGTCCCCTCTCCCGCAGTGTCCCCGTGTCCCTGCAGTGTCCCCTCTGTGTCACCGTGTCCCCTCTCCCGCAGGCGCTGGCGCACATCGAGGCGTTCATCGACTTCAGCGAGGATGACAACGTGGAGGAAGAGGTGCTGTCCCGCGGTGAGCGCTGGTGGCACCTCAGTGTCACCTCTGTGTCACCTCTGTGTCATCTGTGTCACCTATGTCACCTCTGTGTCACCTGTGTCACCTCAGTGTCCCCTCTGTGTCATCTGTGTGTCACCTGTGTCACCTGTGTGTCACCTCTGTGTCACCTCTGTGTCACCTGTGTCACCTCTGTGTCACCTCAGTGTCACCTCTGTGTCACCTCTGTGTCACCTGTGTCACCTCTGTGTCACCTGTGTCACCTCAGTGTCCCATCTGTGTCACCTCAGTGTCACCTGTGTGTCACCTGTGTGTCACCGGTGTCACCTCATTGTCACCTGTGTGTCACCTGAGTCCCCACTGTGTCACCTCTGTGTCACCTCAGTGTCCCCTGTGCATCACCTCAGTGTCACCTGTGTCACCTGTGTGTCACCTGTGTGTCACCTGTGTGTCACCTGTGTCCCCACTGTGTCACCTCAGTGTCACCTCAGTGTCCCCTGTGCATCACCTCTGTGTCACCTGTGTTACCTGTGTCACTTCTGTGTCCCCTCTATGTCACCTCAGTGACACCTCAGTATCCCCTCTGCGTTACCTGAGTGTCACCTGTGTCAATTGTATGTCATCTCTGTGTCACCTCCGTGTCATCTGTGTCACTTGTGTCCCCTCTGCGTCACCTCTCTGTCCCCTCAGTGTCACAGCTGTGTCCCCTCTGTGTCCCCTCTGTGTCCCCTCTCCGGTGTTTTATTCCAATTTTGGGGTCGGGACAGGGGCTCTCTCCGGGTGTGTTTGGGGTCGGCACAGGGGCTCTCTCCGGGTGTGTTTGGGATGGGGACAGGGGCTCTCTCCGGGTGTGTTTGGGGTCGGCACAGGGGCTCTCTCCGGGTGTGTTTGGGATGGGGACAGGGCTCTCTCCGGGTGTGTTTGGGGTCGGGACAGGGCTCTCTCCGGGTGTGTTTGGGGTCGGCACAGGGCTCTCTCCGGGTGTGTTTGGGATGGGGACAGGGCCTCTCCGGGTGTGTTTGGGGTCGGGACAGGGGCTCTCTCCGGGTGTGTTTGGGGTCGGGACAGGGCTCTCTCCGGGTGTGTTTGGGTTCGGCACAGGGCTCTCTCCGGGTGTGTTTGGGGTCGGCACAGGGGCTCTCTCCGGGTGTGTTTGGGGTCGGCACAGGGCTCTCTCCGGGTGTGTTTGGGGTCGGCACAGGGCTCTCTCCGGGTGTGTTTGGGATGGGGACAGGGCTCTCTCCGGGTGTGTTTGGGATGGGGACAGGGGCTCTCTCCGGGTGTGTTTGGGGTCGGCACAGGGGCTCTCTCCGGGTGTGTTTGGGGTCGGCACAGGGGCTCTCTCCGGGTGTGTTTGGGATGGGGACAGGGGCTCTCTCCGGGTGTGTTTGGGGTCGGGACAGGGGCTCTCTCCGGGTGTGTTTGGGATGGGCACAGGGGCTCTCTCGGGTGTGTTTGGGATGGGCACAGGGGGCTCTCTCCGGGTGTGTTTGGGTGTTTGCACAGGGGCTCTCTCGGGTGTGTTTGGGATTGGGACAGGGGCTCTCTCCGGGTGTGTTTGGGATGGGGACAGGGCTCTCTCCGGGTGTGTTTGGGGTCGGGACAGGGCTCTCTCCGGGTGTGTTTGGGATCGGGACAGGGCTCTCTCCGGGTGTGTTTGGGATCGGGACAGGGCTCTCTCCGGGTGTGTTTGGGATGGGGACAGGGCTCTCTCCGGGTGTGTTTGGGGTCGGGACAGGGCTCTCTCCGGGTGTGTTTGGGATGGGGACAGGGCTCTCTCCGGGTGTGTTTGGGGTCGGGACAGGGCTCTCTCCGGGTGTGTTTGGGGTCGGGACAGGGGCTCTCTCCGGGTGTGTTTGGGGTCGGGACAGGGGCTCTCTCCGGGTGTGTTTGGGGTCGGGACAGGGGCTCTCTCCGGGTGTGTTTGGGGTCGGGACAGGGGCTCTCTGCGGGTGTGTTTGGGATCGGGACAGGGGCTCTCTCCGGGTGTGTTTGGGGTCGGGACAGGGGCTCTCTCCGGGTGTGTTTGGGGTCGGGACAGGGGCTCTCTCCGGGTGTGTTTGGGGTCGGGACAGGGGCTCTCTCCGGGTGTGTTTGGGGTCGGCACAGGGGCTCTCTCCGGGTGTGTTTGGGATGGGGACAGGGGCTCTCTCCGGGTGTGTTTGGGGTCGGGACAGGGGCTCTCTCGGGTGTGTTTGGGATGGGGACAGGGCTCTCTCCGGGTGTGTTTGGGGTCGGGACAGGGGCTCTCTCCGGGTGTGTTTGGGGTCGGGACAGGGGCTCTCTCCGGGTGTGTTTGGGATGGGGACAGGGGCTCTCTCCGGGTGTGTTTGGGATCCGGACAGGGCTCTCTCCGGGTGTGTTTGGGGTCGGGACAGGGCTCTCTCCGGGTGTGTTTGGGATCGGGACAGGGGCTCTCTCCGGGTGTGTTTGGGGTCGGCACAGGGCTCTCTCCGGGTGTGTTTGGGATGGGGACAGGGGCTCTCTCCGGGTGTGTTTGGGATGGGGACAGGGGCTCTCTCCGGGTGTGTTTGGGATGGGCACAGGGGCTCTCTCCGGGTGTGTTTGGGATGGGGACAGGGGCTCTCTCCGGGGACAGGTCTTGGGGTGTGGGACAGGGGCTCTCTCCGGGTGTGTTTGGGATGGGACAGGGGCTCTCTCCGGGTGTGTTTGGGATCGGGACAGGGGCTCTCTCCGGTGTTGGGGACAGGGGCTCTCTCCGGGTGTGTTTGGGATCGGGACAGGGCTCTCTCCGGTGTGTTTGGGATCGGGACAGGGGCTCTCTCCGGGTGTGTTTGGGATGTCGGGGACAGGGCTCTCTCCGGGTGTGTTTGGGATGGGGACAGGGCTCTCTCCGGGTGTGTTTGGGATGGACAGGGGCTCTCTCTCCGGGTGTGTTTGGGGTCAGGACAGGGCTCTCTCCGGTGTGTTTGGGATCGGGACAGGGCTCTCTCCGGGTGTGTTTGGGATCGGGACAGGGGCTCTCTCCGGGTGTGTTTGGGATCGGGACAGGGGCTCTCTCCGGGTGTGTTTGGGATGGGGACAGGGGCTCTCTCCGGGTGTGTTTGGGATGGGGACAGGGCTCTCTCCGGGTGTGTTTGGGATGGGGACAGGGGCTCTCTCCGGGTGTGTTTGGGATCGGGACAGGGGCTCTCTCGGGTGTGTTTGGGGTCGGGACAGGGGCTCTCTCCGGGTGTGTTTGGGGGATCGGGACAGGGGCTCTCTCCGGGTGTGTTTGGGATCGGGACAGGGGCTCTCTCCGGGTGTGTTTGGGATCCTTCCGGGACAGGGGCTCTCCCGGGTGTGTTTGGGATGGGACAGGGGCTCTCTCCGGGTGTGTTTGGGATCGGGACAGGGCTCTCTCGGGTGTGTTTGGGATGGGGACAGGGCTCTCTCCGGGTGTGTTTGGGATCGGGACAGGGGCTCTCTCCGGGTGTGTTTGGGATCGGGACAGGGCTCTCTCGGGTGTGTTTGGGATGGGACAGGGCTCTCTCCGGGTGTGTTTGGGGTCAGGACAGGGGCTCTCTCCGGGTGTGTTTGGGATCGGGACAGGGCTCTCTCCGGGTGTGTTTGGGATCGGGACAGGGGCTCTCTCCGGGTGTGTTTGGGATCGGACAGGGGCTCTCTCCGGGTGTGTTTGGGATGGGGACAGGGGCTCTCTCCGGGTGTGTTTGGGATGGGGACAGGGCTCTCTCCGGGTGTGTTTGGGATGGGGACAGGGCTCTCTCCGGGTGTGTTTGGGGTCGGGACAGGGGCTCTCTCCGGGTGTGTTTGGGGTCGGGACAGGGCTCTCTCCGGGTGTGTTTGGGATCGGGACAGGGCTCTCTCCGGGTGTGTTTGGGATGGGGACAGGGGCTCTCTCCGGGTGTGTTTGGGATGGGGACAGGGCTCTCTCCGGGTGTGTTTGGGGTCGGGACAGGGGCTCTCTCCGGGTGTGTTTGGGGTCGGGACAGGGCTCTCTCCGGGTGTGTTTGGGGTCGGGACAGGGGCTCTCTCCGGGTGTGTTTGGGATGGGACAGGGCTCTCTCCGGGTGTGTTTGGGATCGGGACAGGGCTCTCTCGGGTGTGTTTGGGATGGGGACAGGGGCTCTCTCCGGGTGTGTTTGGGGTCGGGACAGGGGCTCTCTCCGGGTGTGTTTGGGGTCGGGACAGTTTGGGTGTTTGGGATGGGGACAGGGGCTCTCTCCGGGTGTGTTTGGGGTCGGGACAGGGCTCTCTCCGGGTGTGTTTGGGATGGGGACAGGGGCTCTCTCGGGTGTATTTTGGGTCGGCACAGGCTCTCTCCGGGTGTGTTTGGGTCGTGGGCCGGGCTGTCCCCGCCCCGCTCACGCCTCTCCCGCAGCTCCGGCTCCGTGCGCGCTCTGGGCGGGAGATCCGCGCCACCTGCGGGACGGGCGCCGCGGGGAGCGGTGCTCCCGGGCCGGGGTCCGCGCTGTCATCGCCAGGCCCTAACGCGGGCAAGAGCAGCCCTGCTGAACCTGCTGTGTGAGTGCGGCCGGGGCCCCAAAATCAGCAGAGCCCAAAATCCCGCGGGGAGCCGGGCCCGTGTCCCCAGGGCTCTGTGTCACCCGTGGGTGGGATACTCCTAAAATCCCACAGGAGCCATTCTCGGTGTCCCCAGGGCTCTGTGTCACCCGCGGGTAGGATAATTCCCAAATCCCACAAGGAACCATTCCCAGTGTCCCCAGGGCACTGTGTCACCCATGGGTGGGATAATTCCCAAAATCCCACAGGGAGCCGGGCTCGGTGTCCCAGGGTTTGTGTCACCCGTGGGTGGGATAATTCCCAAAATCCCACAGGGAGCCATTCCCGTGTCCCCAGGCACTGTGTCACCCGTGGGTGGGATAATTCCCAAAATCCCACAGGGAGCCATTCCCGGTGTCCCCAGGGCTCTGTGTCACCCGTGGGTGGGATAATTCCCAAAATCCCACAGGGAGCCAGTCCCGGTGTCCCAGGGCTCTGTGTCACCCGTGGGTGGGATAATTCCCAAAATCCCACAGGGAGCCATTCCCGGTGTCCCCAGGGTGTCACTCCGGTGTCACTCCACTGTCCCCCCGCTGTCCCCCTGCTGTCCCCAGGGTGTTACTCTGGTGCCACCCCGCTGTCCCCCACTGTCCCCAGGCTGTCACTCCAGTGTCACCCCACTGTCCCCCTGGTGTCACTCTGGTGTCATTCCGGTGTCACTCCGGTGTCACTCAGTGTCACTCCGCTGTCACCCCGCTGTCCCCGCTGTCCCCAGGGTGTCACTCCGCTGTCACCCCGCTGTCCCTGCTGTCCCCAAGGTGTCACTCCGGTGTCACTCAGCTGTCCCCAGAGTGTCCCCAGGGTGTCGCTGTGGTGTCACTCTGCTGTCCCCAGGCTGTGACTCGGTGCCACCCGCTGTCCCCGCGGTGTCCCCCGACCCCAAAGGGGTGTCACTCAGTGTCACCCTGCTGTCCCCGCGGTCACCCCGCTGTCCCCCCGGTGTCACCCTGCTGTCCCCGCTGTCCCCAGGGTGTAACTCCAGTGTCACCCCGCTGTCCCCACTGTCCCCAGGGTGTCACCCTGCTGTCACCCCGCTGTCCCCCTGGTGTCACCCCGCTGTCCCCGCTGTCCCCAGGGTGTCACTCAGTGTCACTCAGTGTCATCCCGCCATCACCCCACTGTCCCCAGGGTATCACTCAGTGTCACCCCGCTGTCCCCAGGGTGTCACTCAGTGTCACTCAGTGTCATCCCGCCATCACCCCGCTGTCCCCAGGCTGTCACTCAGTGTCACCCCGCTGACCCCAGGGTGTCACTCAGTGTCACCCCGCTGTCCCCGCTGCCCCCAGGCTGTCACTCAGTGTCACCCCGCTGTCACCCCGCTGTCCCCAGGCTGTCACTCAGTGTCACCCCGCTGTCCCCAGGTCGTCACTCAGTGTCACCCCGCTGTCCCCAGGCCGCCGCCCCGCTCGCCATCGTGTCCCCTGTGGCGGGCACCACGCGGGGCGTGCTGGAGGTGCCGCTGGACATCGGGGTTCCCGCTGCTGCTGCTAGTGACACCACTGTGGGCTGCGCGCGACACCCAGCCCCTCGAGAGGGAGTGGCGTGGCCCGGGCCCGGGACAGGTGACACTGGGGGGGTGGGGGGGGTTGGGGTGTCCCCACTGACCCTGAGGTGACATTGCCACACTGTCCCCAGGCTGGGCCAGGCTGACCTGGTGCACGGGCCTGGAGGGTCCTTGGAAGTTTGGGGAGGTTTTGGATGGTTTTGGGGGTTTGGGGTTTTGGGGTGGTTTTGGGTTTTTGTGATGGTTTTGGGGTGGTTTGAGGTTTTGATTTTGGGCTGTCCCCACTGACCCAAAGGTGACACTACCACGTTGTCCCCAGGCTGTGCCAGGCTGACCTGGAGGGTCCTGGGATGGTTTTGGGGTTGTTTGGGGTGGTTTTGGGGTGGTTTTTGGGATGGTTTTGGGGTTTTTGGGATGGTTTGGGGTGGTTTTGGGGTGTCCCCACTGACCCTGAGTGACATTGCCACGTTGTCCCCAGGCTGTGCCATTGACCTGGAGGGTCCTGGGAGGTTTTGGGGTTTTTGAGGTGGTTGTGGGGTGGTTTTTGGGATGGTTTTGGGGTTTTGGGATGGTTTGGGGTGGTTTTAACTGTTACCACTGACTGAGGTGACATTGCCACACACTGTCCCCAGGCTGTGCCAGGCTCACCTGGTGCACGGGCCTGGAGGGTCCTTGGAAGTTTGGGGAGGTTTTGGATGGTTTTGGGGGGTTTTGGGGTTTTTGGGATGGTTTTAGGGTAGTTTGAGGTGGTTTTGGGGTGGTTTGGGGTTTGGGATGGTTTGGGGTGGTTTTGGGGTGTCCCCACTGACCCTGAGGTGACATTGCCACACTGTCCCCAGGCTGTGCCAGGCTCACCTGGTGCAGGGGCCTGGAGGGTCCTTGGAAGTTTGGGGAGGTTTTGGATGGTTTTGGGGGGGTTTGGGGTGGTTTGGGATGGTTTTGGGGTGGTTTTTGGGATGGTTTTGGGGTTGTTTGGGATGGTTTGGGGTGGTTTTGTGTTGACCCTGAGGTGACATTGCCACACTGTCCCCAGGCTGTGCCAGGCTCACCTGGTGCAGGGGCCTGGAGGGGTCCTTGAAGTTTGGGGAGGTTTTGGATGGTTTTGGGGGGGTTTGGGGTTTTTGGGATGGTTTTGGGGTGGTTTTTGGGATGGTTTTGGGGTTGTTTGAGGTGGTTTTGGGGTGGTTTGAGGTGGTTTTGGGGTTTTTGGGATGGTTTTGGAGTGGTTTGGGGTGGATTTGGGGTGTCCCCACTGACCCAAAGGTGACACAGCCACATTGTCCCCAGGCTGTGCCAGCCTGACCTGGTGCACGGGCCTGGAGGGTCCTGGGGGGATTTTGGGGTTTTGGGGATGGTTTTGGGGTTGTTTGGGGTGGTTTTCGGGAGGTTTGGGGTGGTTTTGGGGATGTCCCCACAGCTCAGACCCTGAGGTGACACAGCCACATTGTCCCCAGGCTGAGCCAGGCTGACCTGGTGCTGGCAGTGCTGGATGCCACCTCAGTGTCCCCCATCCTGGTGGCTCTGGGGACTGGAGCGGTTTTGGGGTGATTTTGGGGTAGTTTGGGGTGGTTTGGGGGTGATTTCAGGGGTGTCCCCCCAGATCACCCCAAAAGTGACACAGCCACATTGTCCCCAGGCTGAGCCAGGCTGACCTGGTGCTGGCAGTGCTCGATGCCACCTCGGTGTCCCCCACCCCGGGGGCCCTGGGGGCCGCTCTGGCCGCCCTGGAGCCCCCCCCCGACACCCCCTGCGTGCTGGTGCTCAACAAGGCCGACCTGCTGGGGGGGCAGGGCGTGTCCCCAAGTGCCACCTGTGCCCAGGGCCACCCTGTCACCTTCCTGTCCTGCAGGACGGGCGAGGGGCTGGAGGCGCTGCTGGAGCTGCTGGCGCAGCAGCTGGCACAGCTGTGAGTCCTGGGGGTCCCAAAGGCTCAGCCTGGGCTTTGGGGGGCTCTGGGATGGATGGTCTCCCTTTCCCGGCCCTGATCCCATTCCCAGCCCTGATCCCATTCCCAGCCCTGATCCCCTTTTCCCAGCCCTGATCCCATTCCCAGCCCTGATCCCATTCCCATTCCTGATACCATTCCCAGCCCTGATCCCATTCCCAGCCCTGATCCCCTTCCCACCCCTGTTCCCATTCCCACCCCTGATCCCATTCCCCAGTCCCATCCCCATTCCCATTCCCATTTCCCATTCCCCATTCCCCATTCCCATTCCCATTCCCATTCCCATTCCCATTCCCCATTCCCCATTCCCATTCCCATTCCCCATTCCCCCCATTCCCATTCCCATTCCCATTCCCCATTCCCCATTCCCATTCCCCATTCCCATTCCATTCCCCATTCCCATTCCCCATCCCCATTCCATTCATTCCCATTCCATTCCATTCCCCATTCCCATTCCCCATTCCCATTCCCATTCCCAATTCCCATTCCCAATTCCCATTCCCATTCCCATTCCCATTCCCCATTCCCCATTCCATCCCCATTTCCCATTCCCATTATCCCATTCCCATTCCCATTCCCATTCCCATTCCCATTCCCCATTCCCATTGCCATTGCCATTCCCATTCCCATTCCCATTCCCATTCCCATTATCCCATTCCCCATTATCCCATTCCCATTCCCATTATCCCATTCCCATTATCCCATTATCCCATTCCCATTATCCCATTATCCCATTATCCCATTATCCCATTATCCCCATTCCCATTATCCCATTCCCATTATCCCATTATCCCATTATCCCATTATCCCATTATCCCATTCCCAGGTGTGGCAATCCCCTGCTGGGCTCTCCCAGCCTGACCCAGAGCAGGCACAGCCGCCACCTGCGGGTCTGCGCCGAGGCCCTGGCACGCTTCAGTGCCACCGTCGGGGACACCGCCGGGGACACCGCCGGGGACACCACCGGGGACACCAGCGGGGACCTGGCGGTGGCGGCCGAGCAGCTGCGCGTGGCCCGGCGGGAGCTGGGCAGGATCACCGGGCAGGTGGCAGCCAATGACATCCTGGATGTCATTTTTCGGGACTTTTGTGTCGGGAAGTGACGCTGGCACTGCTGGGGAATTAAACTTTTGGTGGCTTTGGTGGCATTGGTGACACCGGTGACTCTGGTGACATTGGTGATTCTGGTGACACTGGTGACCCTGGTGATATTGGTGACACCGGTGACATTGGTGATCCTGGTGACACCGGTGACACTGGTGACATTGGTGGCATTGGTGACATTGGTGACACAGGGTCACCGGGCAGGTGGCAGCCAGTGACATCCTGGATGTCATTTTTCGGGACTTTTGTGTCGGGAAGTGACGCTGGCACTGCTGGGGAATTAAACTTTTGGTGGCTTTGGTGGCATTGGTGACACTGGTGACATTGGTGACATTGGTGGCATTGGTGACATTGGTGATTCTGGTATTGGTGACACCGGTGACACCGGTGACACTGGTGACCCTGGTGACACACACTGGTGATATTGGTGACACGGTGACACTGGTGACCCTGTGACACCGGTGACACTGGTGACATTGCATTGGTGACATTAGTGACACAGGATCACCGGGCAGGTGACAATGACATCTGGATGTCATTTTCGGGACTTTATGTGGGATGTAGCTGGCACTGCTGGGGAATTAAACTTTTGGTGGCTTTGGTGGCATTGGTGACACTGGTGACATTGGTGACATTGGTGACATTGGTGACATTGGTGACATTGGTGATTCTGGTGACACCGGTGACACTGGTGACCCTGGTGACACTGGTGACATTGGTGGCATTGGTGACATTGGTGACACAGGATCACCGGGCAGGTGGCAGCCAATGACATCCTGGATGTCATTTTTCGGGATTTTTGTGTCGGGGGAAGTGGCTTTTTGGTGGCATTGGTGACACTGGTGACTGGCACTGCTGGGGAATTAAACTTTTGGTGGCTTTGGTGGCATTGGTGACACCGGTGACTCTGGTGACACCGGTGACATTGGTGACATTGGTGACATGGTGACCCTGGTGCCGCTGGTGCCACTGGTGACCCTGGTGACATGGTGACTCTGGTGACATTGGTGGCACTGGTGACACCGGTGACACCAGTGACTCTGGTGACATTGGTGCCACCGGCGCCACTGGTGACTCTGGTGCCACTGGTGACCCTGGTGACATTGGTGACCCTGGTGACACCGGTGACATTGGTGCCACTGGTGACCCTGGTGACACTGGTGACATTGGTGATCCTGGTGACATTGGTGCCACCGGTGCCACTGGTGACTCTGGTGCCACTGGTCACCCTGGTGACCCTGGTGACATTGGTGACCCTGGTGACACTGGTGACATTGGTGACATTGGTGACACTGGTGACCCTGGTGACCCTGGTGACCCTGGTGACATTGGTGACACAGGGTCACCGGGCAGGTGACATCCTGGATGTCATTTTTTGGGATTTTTGTGTCGGGAAATGACGCTGGCACTGGTGGGGTTGTCACCGGGATTAAACCTTTGGTGGCTTTGGTGTCCCCTCCATGGTGTCCCCTCAGTGGTGTCCCCTCCGTGGTGTCCCCTCCGTGGTGTCCCCTCCATGGTGGTCGTGTTTGGGGTTGTGTCCCCAAGCCTCAAATGTGGGGGAAAATCCTTAAAAAAAGTCAGGGGGAAAAAAAAAAAAACTAAAATCCTGGAAAAGCCCAGAAAAAAAAAAAAAAAAAAACCAAAATGTCAGGGAAAAAAAAATAAATAAAAAGTCCAAAAAAAAAAATCTCAAAAGGTTCAGGAAAAAAAAAAAAAAAAAAAAAAAAAAAAAAAAAAAAAAGGGGGCCAGAAAAAACCCCAAAATTTCCCAAAAAAAACCCAGAAGGTCCAGAAAAAAAACCCAAAAAATGTCCATTAAAAAAAAGCCAAAAGAGGGCCAGAAAAAACCAAAAATGCCCATTAAAAAAAAACCAAAAAAGGGCCAGAAAAAACAAAAATGTTCATTAAAAAAAAAACAACAAAGAAAAAAACAAAAAAAAAAAAAAACAAAAAGGGCCAGAGAAAAAACCCAGAAAAAGTCCAGAAAAAAACCCAAAATATCCAGGAGAAAACCCCAAAAAGGGCCAGAAAAAAACCCCAAAATGTCGAGAAAAAAACCCAAAAAGGGCCAGAAAAAAACCCCAAAATATCCATTTAAAAAAAAAAAACAGAAAGGGCTAGAAAAAACCCCAAAATGTCCATTAAAAAAACCCAAAACATCCAGGAGAAAAAAAACCCAAAAAGGGCCAGAAAAAAACCAAAAAGGGCCAGAAAAAAACCTAAAATATCCATTAAAAAAAACCCAAAAAGGGCCAGAAAAAAAACCAAAAAGGGCCAGAAAAAAATCCCAAAATATCCATTAAAAAAAAAAAAACAGAAAGGGCTAGAAAAAACCCAAAATATCCATTAAACACCCCCCAAAATATCCATAAAAAAACCAGAAAGGGCTAGAAAAAACCCAAAATGTCCATTAAAAAACCCCAAAATATCCAGGAGAAAAACCCAAAAAGGGCCAGAAAAAAAACCCCAAAATGTCGAGAAAAAAAAACAAAATGTCGAGGAAAAAAACCAAAATGTCGAGAAAAAAAACTAAAAAGGGGCAGAAAAAACCCCAAAATGTCGAGGAAAAAAAAACCCCAAAATGTCGAAAAAAAAACCCCAAAATGTCGAGAAAAAAAAAACCAAAATGTCGAGAAAAAAAAACCAAAAAGGGCCAGAAAAAAACACAAAATGTCGAGAAAAAAAAAAAAAAAAACAAAATGTCGAGAAAAAATGTCGAGGAAAAAAAAAAATGTCGAGAAAAAAACCCAAAATGTCGAGAAAAAAAAACCCAAAATGTCGAGAAAAAAAACCCAAAAAGGGCCAGAAAAACCCCCAAAATATCCATTAAAAAAACCCCTAAAAAGGACCAGAAAAGACCCCAAAATTTGGGGAGCCCCGCGTGCCCCCGCGGGCTCGGGAAGCGCCTGGAGCTCCGAGATTGTCCCGGGAGGAATTCCGGGAAATCCTCTGGCGGGGCCGGAGGGCATTTGTCACTTCTTTGTCACTTTGTCACTTTTTTTTTTTTTTTTTTTTTTTTGTCACCTTTGTCACCGCGGTGCCGTCCTGGCGCTGGGCAGGAAGGAGCGGGGGGGGAGGCGGTGGCATCGCCACCCTCGGGGGGGTGGCAGTGTCGCGGTGGCGGTTTGGGGACATTGGGGACAAGGGGACATTGGGGACACGCGGTGGCATCGCCAACCTCGGGGGGTGGCAGTGTCGCGGTGGCGGCGGTTTGGGGACATTGGGGGCACTCGGTGGCATCGCCAACCTCGGGAGGGTGGCAGTGTCGTGGTGGCGGTTTGGGGACATTGGGGGCACTCGGTGGCATCGCCACCCTCGGGGGGGTGGCAGTGTCGCGGTGGCGGTTTGGGAGCATTTGGGGTGGCGCAGGGGACATTGGGGACACTCGGTGGCATCGCCACCCTCGGGAGGGTGGCAGTGTCGCGGTGGCGGTTTGGGGACATGTGGCAGTGTCGCGGTGGCGGTTTGGGGACAGCGAGGGGACATTTGGGGACACTGGGGACACGCGGTGGCATCGCCACCCTTGGGGGGGGGGGTGGCAGTGTCGTGGTGGCGGTTTGAGGACAGGGAGGGGACATTTGGGGACATTGGGGACACGCGGTGGCGCCGAGGAGCGCGGGCAGGGACGGCGAGGCAGGAAAAGGATTTTCCACAGGAAAAGGCGGCGGGAAATGGCGGGAATGAATCCTGGGAAAATATTCTGGGAATGAATCCTGGCGGGAAATGGCGGGAATAAATTCTGGGAATAAATCCTGGGAATAAATCCTGGGAATAAATCCTGGGAATGAATCCTGGGAAAATATTCTGGGAATAAATCCTGGGGAAAAATCCTGGGAATAAATCCCTGGGAATAAATCCTGGGGAAAAATCCCAGGGAAAAAATTCCCAGGAATAAATCCTGGGAAAATATTCTGGGAATGAATCCTGGCGGGAAATGGCGGGAATAAATTCTGGGAATAAATTCTGGGAATAAATCCCTGGGAATAAATCCTGGGAATAAATCCTGGGAATGAATCCTGGGAATAAATCCTGGGGAAAAGTCCCTGGGAATAAATCCTGGGAATGAATCCTGGGAAAATATTCTGGGAATAAATCCTGGGAAAATATTCTGGGAATGAATCCTGGCGGGAAATGGCGGGAATAAATTCTGGGAATAAATTCTGGGAATAAATCCTGGGAATAAATCCCTGGGAATAAATCCTAGGAAAAGATCCCTGGGAAAAAATCCCAGGAATAAATGCAGGGAATAAATCCTGGGGAAAAGTCCCTGGGAATAAATCCTGGGAATGAATCCGTGGGAAAAAAATCCCTGGGAATAAATCCAGGGAATAAATCCTGGGAATGAATCCCTGCCCCACTCCAGGGGGGTCAGGGGACAAGGACAAAGGTCCCTGATCCTTTGGGGACAAGGACACTCCTGTCCTGTCCCTCACCCTTTGGGGACAAGGACATCCCTCAGACATTTCCCACCCCTCTGTGCCGCTGGAATTCCACTCCCCAAATCCCGATTTTTCCATGGATTTCCATCCACATGAGCAGGAAATTGTCCCCAGATTCAGAACTGGGTGACAAGGCCACCCCTGTCCCTCATCCTTTGGGGACAAGGCCACCCCTGTCCCTTGTCCTTGAGCATTTCCCACCCTTTTGTGCCAACCTGGGATGGAATTCCCAGTCCCCAAATCCCGATTTTTCCGTGGATTCTGGGCCTGGGGACAAAGCCATTCCTGTCCCCTGTCCTTTGGGGACAAGGCCATCCCTGTCCCTGACCCTTTGGGGACAAGGCCACCCCTGTCCCTTGTCCTTGAGCATTTCCCACCCTTTTGTGCCAACCTGGGATGGAATTCCCACTCCCCAAATCCCGATTTTTCCGTGGATTTCCGCACACACCAGCAGCAGATTGTCCCCAAATCCAGGATAGGGAACAAGGCCACCCCTGTCCCTCACCCTTTGGGGACAAGGCCACCTCTGTCCCTTGTCCCCAGGCATTTCCCACCTCTCTGTGCCAATCTGGGATGAGATTCCCACTCCCCAAATCCCGATTTTTCCATGGATTTCCATCCACATGAGCAGTTGATTGTCCCCAAATCCAGGACCAGGTGACAAGGCCATTCCTGTCCCCTGTCCTTTGGGGACAAGGCCACCCCTGTCCCTCATCCTTTGGGGACAAGGCCACCCCTGTCCCTTGTCCCCAGGCATTTCCCACCCCTCTGTGCCGCTGGAATTCCCAGTCCCCAAATCCCGATTTTCCCATGGATTTCCACACACACCAGCAGCGAGTTGTCCCCAAATCCGGGGCTGGCTGTTGTCCCCAAATCCGGGGCTGGCTGTTGTCCCCCTCCAGCCGGGGGGGGTTACATCCGTTGGGGACACGGGGACAGGGCAGGGTGACAAGGGGACACTGTGCCATCCGTGCTGCGGCAGCACCTCCTGGGCAGCTCCTGCTCCTCCCGGGATGTCCCCGCGTTACCCGCTGTGGGGACATGGGACAGGGTCAGTGACACGGCCAGGAGCGGGCGGTGACACCGCTGTCACCTGTGTCACCTCAGTGTCACCTGTGTCACCTCAGTGTCACCTCTGTCACTGCTGTCACCTGTCACCTCAGTGTCACCTCTGTCACCTGTGTCACCTCTGTCACCTCAGTGTCACCTCTGTCACTGCTGTCACCTGTGTGTCACCTCAGTGTCACCTCTGTCACCTGTGTGCCACCTGTGTGTCACCTCCGTGTCACCTCTGTCACTGCTGTCACCTGTGTCACCTCAGTGTCACCTCAGTGTCACCTCTGTCACCTGTGTCACCTGTGTCATCTGTGTCACCTGTGTCACCTCAGTGTCACCTGTGTCCCCTGTGTCACCTGTGTCATTTATGTGACCTGTGTCACCTCTGTGTCACCTGTATCACCTCTTTCACTGTGTCACCTGTGTCACCTGTGTCACCTGTGTCACCTGTGTTACCTGTGTCACCTCAGAGTCACCTGCGTCACTGTACCACTGTGTCACTTGTGTCACTGTGTCACCGTGTCACCTCTGTCACTGTGTCACTGTTTCACTGTGTCACTGTTTCACTGCGTCACTGTGTCACTGTGTCACTGTGTCACCTCTGCCACCTCTGTCACCTCTGTGTCACCCATTTCACTGTGTCACCGTTCCACTGTGTCACCTCTGTCACTGTGTCACTATTTCACTGTTTCACTGTTTCACTGTGTCACCGTGTCACCTCTGTCACTGTGTCACTGTGTCCCCGTGTCCCTGTGTCCCTGTGTCACCGTGTCACTCTGTCCCCGTGTCACCTCTGTCCCCGTGTCCCCGTGTCCCTCACCTGGGGCTCTTCATGTGCTGCTCCAGCACCTGCAGCATCCGCTGGAACTCCTCCAGGTTCTTCCTTCCTGTGGGGTTGGGGTGGGATCCATGGGATCCATGGGATCCACTGGATCCATGGGATTGGGATGGGGTGGGATCCATTGGATCCATGGGATTTATGGAACGGGATGGGATGGGATCAATGGGATCCATGGGATTGGGATCAATGGGATCCATGGAATTGAGAAGGGGTGGGATCCATGGGATTTATGGGATTTATGGAATGGCATGGGATCAGTGGGATCCATGGGATCCATGGGATTGGGATGGGGTGGGGTTGGAGTTGGGATCAGGATTGGATCCATTGAATTGGGGTTGGGATTGGATCCATGGGAGTGGATGGGATCAGTGGGATTGGGATGGGATCAATGGGATTGGGATTGGGATTGGGATTGGGATGGGAGCCATGGGATTGGGATTGGGTTGGAATTGGGATGGGAGCCATGGGATTGGGATTCGGATTGGGATGGGATCAATGGGATTGGGATGGGATCAATGGGATTGGGATGGGATCAATGGGATTGGGATGGGATCAATGGGATTGGGATCAATGGGATGGGATTAATGGGAATTGGGATCCATGGGATTTATAGGATGGAATTGGGATGGGATCAATGGGATCCATGGGATAGGATTGGTATGGGATGGAGATTGACACTGGGAAGGGATCAATGGGATTGGGATGGGATCAATGGGAATTGGGATCCATGGGATTTATGGGATAGAATTAGGATGGGATCAATGGGATTGGGATGGGATTGGGATCAATGCGATTGCGATGGGATGGGATCTATGGGATTGGGATTGGGATGGGATTCATGGGATGGGATGGGGTGGGATGGGATGGGATCCATGGGATGGGATCCATGGGATCCATGGGATGGGATCCATGGGATGGGATGGGATGGGATGGGATGGGATGGGATGGGATTGGGATGGGATGGGATCCATGGGATCCATGGGATGGGATCCATGGGATGGGATGGGATGGGATGGGATGGGATTCATGGGATGGGATGGGGTGGGATGGGATGGGATCCATGGGATCCATGGGATGGGATCCATGGGATCAATGGGATGGGATCCATGGGATGGGATCCATGGCAGGGGATGGCCAGCAGGGTGCCCCGTGCCCCGCAGTGTCCCCGGTGTCCCCAGACTCACCCAGGGTCCCCAGCGTGGCCGGGTTCCCCAGCAGCTCCAGGTAGGGCCCGGCCCCGGGGAAGGAGCCCGAGCGGGCGGGGCCGAGCGGGACCCGCGGGGCCACCGGGGACAGGGACGGCACCTGCGGCACAGGGACACGGTCAGGGTGGCACTGGGACAGGGACACTGTCAGGGGTGGCACTGGGACAGGGACACTGTCAGGGGTGGCACTGGGACACTGTCGGGGTGGCACAGGGACACTGTCAGGGTGGCACTGGGACAGGGACACTGTCAGGGGTGGCACTGGGACACTGTCAGGGGTGGCACTGGGACAGGGACACTGTCAGGGTGGCACTGGGACACTGTCAGGGGTGGCACTGGGACAGGGACATGGTCAGGGTGGCACTGGGACACTGTCAGGGGTGGCACTGGGACAGGGACATGGTCAGGGTGGCACTGGGACACTGTCAGGGGGCACTGGGACAGGGACATGGTCAGGGTGGCACTGTTATGTGTCCTCATTGCCTCGTGTCCATGCCCAGTCTGGACCCATGTCCCCACCTGGCCAGGACTCACTCAGCCTCCCTCATCCCTTCCTCCATGCCTGCCCGCCTTCCCTTCTTCCTCCAGCTCCTGCGCTCCATGTCCCCTGCTCTCCCGCCTCGCTGCTCCCGCGCTCCTTCCTCCCCAGTCCCCTGCAGGCCTCCATCTCCTGCCTGCGCTGGTCCCCATGCGCACCCAGCTCGCGCTCCTTCCATGACTCCGCCTGCTCCCTGCCAGCCGAACAGGTGTCTCCATACGCCCTGATCTTCACCAGCTCCTTTCGTGCGTCCTGCAGTACAGCTGCCCGTCAGCTCCTTTGCCCTTCCGGCAGTTTCCTCGCCTCAGGTCTCTCTGCAGGGAGCTGCTTCTCTGCTCTGCTCCTCCAGCTGCGTCCCTCGCTCTGCTCAGCCTGGCTCTCGCGCGCTCTGCAGCTCCTGCTGGCACATATTCCCTCCTCCTCGCTGCTTTTGGCCAGCCGGCCTGGCTCTGCCCATTTGTTCTCCTCCCAGGGTTTTGGATGTGGTGGCCTGGAAGTGGCAGCTGTTTCTGCAGCTCAGCTTTTCGCCTTGGGGAGTTGGGGGACAGGGGTTGGGTTTGGGGATTTGGGGGACAGGGGTTGGGTTTGGGGTTTGGGGACAGGGGTTGGGTTTGGGGAGTTGGGGGACAGGGGTTGGGTTTGGGGATTTGGGGGACAGGGGTTGGGTTTGGGGAGTTGGGGACAGGGGTTGGGTTTGGGGGTTTGGGGACAGGGGTTGGGTTTGGGGACAGGGGGGACAGGGGGGTTGGGTTTGGGGATTTGGGGGGACAGGGGTTGGGTTTGGGGATTTGGGGGACAGGGGTTGGGTTTGGGGAGGGACAGGGTTGGGTTTGGGGAGTTGGGGGACAGGGGTTGGGTTTGGGGGATTTGGGGACAGGGTTGGGTTTGGGGATTTGGGGGACAGGGGTTGGGTTTGGGGAGTTGGGGACAGGGTTGGGTTTGGGGTGTTGGGGACAGGGGTTGGGTTTGGGGATTTGGGGACAGGGGTTGGGTTTGGGGATTTGGGGGACAGGGGTTGGGTTTGGGGATTTGGGGACAGGGGTTGGGTTTGGGGAGTTGGGGACAGGGGTTGGGTTTGGGGATTTGGGGGACAGGGGTTGGGTTTGGGGGTTGGGGGACAGGGGTTGGGTTTGGGGTTGGGGACAGGGGTTGGGTTTGGGGATTTGGGGGACAGGGGTTGGGTTTGGGGAGTTGGGGACAGGGTTGGGTTTGTGGATTTGGGGACAGGAGGTTGGGTTGGGTTTTGGGATTGGACAGGGAGTTGGTTTGGGATGTTGGGGCCAAGGTTGGGGTTGGGATTTGGGAGGGTGAGGGAGTTGGGGGCTCTAGAAGGTGGAAGTGGGCAGAGTGCTGGGGTGCCCAGGTGGTGGGAAGGAGAGTTGGGGCTCAAGGGTGGGAGGGAGTTGGGGGCTCCAAGGGTGGGAAGGATTTGAGGGCTCTAAAATGTGGGAAGGATTCTGGGGCTCCAAAGGGTGGGAAGGGAGAGCTGGGGGTCCACAAGGAGTTATGAGGGTCCCAAAGGGGTGGAGAGCGGATTTTGGGGTTCCCAGTGGGTTCTGGGGGTCCCCAGAGGGTGGGGAGAGGATTTTGGGGGTCCTGAGCAGGTTCTGGGGTCCCCAGGAGGGTGGGGAGAGGATCTTGGGGTTCTAGGGTTCTGGGGTTCCCAGAGGGTGGGGAGAGGATTTTGGGGTCCTGAGCAGGTTCTGGGGGTGCTGAGCGGGTTCTGGGGGTCCTGAGCAGGTTCTAACAACACCCCAAAAACACCCCCAACATCAACACCCAAAAAAACCCCAAAAACAACACCCCAAAAACACCCCCGGCATCAACACCCAAAAAAACCCCCAAAACAACACCCCAAAAACACCCCCGACATCAACACCCAAAAAAAACCCAAAACAACACCCCAAAAACACCCCCGACATCAACACCCAAAAAAACCCCAAAACAACACCCCAAAAACACCCCCCCAAAAACACCCCAAAAACACCCCGGCATCAACACCCAAAAAAACCCCAAAACAACACCCCAAAAACACCCCAACATCAACACCCAAAAAAAAACCCCAAAACAACACCCCAAAAACACCCCGGCATCAACACCCAAAAAAAAACCCCAAAAACAACACCCCAAAAACACCCCCAACATCAACACCCAAAAAAACCCCAAAACAACACCCCAAAAACACCCCCGGCATCAACACCCAAAAAAAACCCCCAACAAAAAAAAAACACCCCCCAAAAACAATCAACACCCAAAACCCCCAAAACAACACCCCAAAAACACCCCCGGCATCAACACCCAAAACCCCCAAAACAACACCCCAAAAACACCCCCGGCATCAACACCCAAAACACCCCAAACAACACCCCAAAAACCCCCGGTATCAACACCCAAAAAAACCCCAAAAACAACACCCCAAAAACACCCCCGGCATCATCCCGGTCACCACAGGCCACAGAGAGAGCGCCGGGGATGAGGAAGAGGAGGAGGAGGAGGAAGAGGAGGAGGAGAGGGGTCAGAACACCCCAAAAAAACCCCAAAACAACACCCCAAAAGCACCCAAAACAACACCCCAAAAACACCCCCGGAGGAGGAGGAGGAGAGGGGTCAGAACACCCCCAAAAAAACCTCAAAACAACACCAAAAAAAAACCCCCAAAACAACACCCCCAAAACACCCCCGGCATCATCCGAGTCCCCACAGGCGACAGAGAGAGCCCGGAGGAGGAGGAGGAGAGGGGTCAGAACACCCCAAAAAACCCCAAAACAACACCCCAAAAACACCCCCTGAGGAGGAGGAGGAGGAGAGGGGTCGGAACACCCCCAAAAAAACCCCAAAACAACACCCCAAAAACACCCCCGGCATCATCCCGGGCACCATAGGCGACAGAGAGAGCGCCGGGGATGAGGAAGAGGAGGAGGAAGAGGAGGAGGAAGAGGAGAGGGGTCAGAGTACCCCAAAAACAGCTCGAGCACGATGGGGGTGGAGAGGAAGAGGAGGAGGAAGAGGAGGAAGAGAGGGGTCAGAACATCCCAAAAACTCCCCGGCATCATCTTGGCTGCAGAGAGAGCCCCGGGGATGAGGAGGAGGAGGAGGAAGAGGAGGAAGAGGAGGAGGAAGAGGGGTCAGAACACCCCAAAAACAGCTCGAGCCCGAGGCGCCGGGACTTGGAGAGGAGGAGGAAGAGGAGGAGGAGGAAGAGAAGGAGGAAGAGGAGGAAGAGGAGGAAGAGGGGGAGGAAGAGGAGGAGGAGGAGGAAGAGGAGGAGGAGGAGGAAGAGGAGGAAGAGGAGGAAGAGGAGGAGGAAAGGGATCAGAGCACCCCAAAACCACCCCCCGGCACCCCCTGATGCGCTCTGGGAGAGCTCCAAGGGAACGGGAGGAAGAGGAGGAGGAAGAGGAGGAGGAAGAAAACCCCGAAATCACAAAACCCCCCCTCGATCTTCGCCGTTCTCCCCTCGCCACCCGCACCCGAGGGGACACCCGGAATTCCCAACCCTGGAATGGGAATTCCAGGGAATTCCAGGGAATTCCATCCCGCCGGGTTATCGGGGAGCTGGGATTGTTCTTGGAGTGGAGAGGGGTAAAAATAAAATAAAATAAAATGAAATAAAATGAAATATAATAAAATGAAATAAAATAAATATAATATAATATAATATAATATAATATAATATAATATAATATAATATAATATAATATAATATAATATAATATAATATAATATAATATAATATAATATAATATAATATAATATAATATAATATAATATAATATAATATAATATAATATAATATAATATATAAAATAAAATATAAAAAATAAAATAAAATAAAATAAAATATAAAAAAGAAAAGAAAAGAAAAGAAAAGAAAAGAAAAGAAAAGAAAAGAAAAGAAAAATAAAATATAAAAATAAAAAATAAAATAAAATAATAAAATAAAATAAAAAATAAAATAAAAAAAAAAAAATAAAAAATAAAATAAAATAAAATAAAATAAAATAAAATAAAATAAAATAAAATAAAATAAAATAAAATAAAATAAAATAAAATAAAATAGGATTTCATTCCTTCCATCCCGTTTTGGCGCCTCTGGAATAGTCTGGAATTGTCTCCTGCCCTAAAATTCCCAGCCCCGGAATGAGAATTCCAGGGAATTCCACCCTGCCAGGTTATCAGGGAGCTGGGATTGTTTCTGGAGTGGAGAGGGGGTAAAAAAAAAAAAAAAAATTTAAAAATTTTTAAAAATTGGGATTTCATTCCTTCCATCCCATTTTGGCGCCCCTGGAATTGTCTCCTGCCGTAAAATTCCCAACCTTGGGACGGGAATTCCAGGGAATTCCATCCTGCTGGGTTATCAGGGAGCTGGGATTGTTCTTGGAGTGGAGAGGGGGTAAAAAAAAAAAAAAAAATTTAAAATTGGGATTTCATTCCTTCCATCCCATTTTGGCGCCTCTGGAATAGTCTGGAATTGTCTCCTGCCCCGAAATTCCCAATCCCCGGAACGAGAATTCCAGGGAATTCCATCCCGCCGGGTTATCAGGGCACTGGGATTGTTCTTGGAGTGGAGAGGGGGTAAAAAAAATAAAAAATAAAAAATAAAAAATAAAAAATAAAAAAATAAAAATAAAAATTAAAAATTAAAAATTAAAAATTAAAAATTAAAAATTAAAAATTAAAAATTAAAAATTAAAAAAAAAAAGGGATTTCATTCCTTCCATCCCATTTTGGCTCCCTTGAAATTGTCTCCTGCCCTAAAACACCCGACCTCGGAATGGGAATTCCAGGGAATTCGATCCTGGGTTATCAGGGAGCTGGGATTGTTTATGGAGTGGAGACGGATTAAAAATAATTTTTAAAAATTGGGATTTCATTCCTTCCATCCCATTTTGACGCCCCTGGAATTGCGTCCTGCCCTAAAATTCCCAGCTTCGGAATGGGAATTCCAGGAATCCATCTTCGGGGCCACCCTGGGGCTGTGCCACTCCTTCCCAAACCCCCCAAAAAACTCTCGGGGTTCACCTGCCACCCTGCGGCCGTTCCACCCCTTCCCAAAATCCCCAAAACCCCCAAAAACCCCCAAAAAAACTCTCGGGCTTCACCTGCCACCGCGGGGCTGTGCCACCCCTTCCCAAAACCCCCAAAACCCCAAAATCCCCAAAAACCCAAAAAAACTCTCGGGGTTCACCTGCCACCCCGAGGTCGTTCCACCCCTTCCCAAAAGCCCCCAAAATCCCCCAAAACCCCCAAAATCTCGGGGTTCACCTGCCACCCCGAGGCCGTTCCACTCCTTCCCAAACCCCCCAAACCCCCCAAAAACCCCCAAAAAACCTCTCGGGGTTCACCGGCCACCCTGGGGCCGCTCCACCCCTTCCCAAACACCCCAAAACCCCCAAAAACCCCCAAAAACTCTCGGGGTTCACCTGCCACCCTGAGGCCGTTCCACTCCTTCCCAAAACCCCCCCAAAATCCCCAAAATCCCCAAAACCCCAAAAAAACTCTCGGGGTTCACCTGCCACCCTGGGGCGGCTCCACCCCTTCCCAAAACCCCCAAAACCCCAAAAACACCCCCAAAATCTGGGGGTTCACCTGCCACCCCGAGGCCGTTCCACTCCTTCCCAAAACCCCCCCAAACCCCAAAATCCCCAAAAACCCCAAAAAAACTCTCGGGCTTCACCTGCCACCCCGAGGTCGTTCCACCCCTTCCCAAAACCCCCCCAAAACCCCCAAAAACCCCAAAACCCCCCCAAAACCTCTCGGGGTTCACCTGCCACGCTGCGGCCATTCCACCCCTTCCCAAAACCCCCAAAACCCTCCAAAACCACCCCCAAATCTGGGGGTTCACCTGCCACCCAGGGCCGTTCCACCCCTTCCCAAATCCCCCAAAAACCCCCCAAAAACCCCCCAAAATCTCGGGGTTCACCTGCCACCCTGCGGCCGTTCCACCCCTTGGCCGCTCCACCCTTCCCAAAATAACCCTTGAAATGGGTATTCCAGGAATCCCATCTTCGGGACCACCCCGAGGTCGTTCCACCCCTTCCCAAAACCCCCAAAACCCCCAAAATCTCGGGGTTCACCTGCCACCCCGAGGCCGCTCCACCCCTTCCCAAACCCCCAAAACCCCAAAACCCCAAAAACTCTCGGGGTTCACCTGCCACCCTGAGGCCATTCCACTCCTTCCCAAAACCCCCAAAATCCCCAAAACCCCCAAAATCTCGGGGTTCACCTGCCACCCAGGGCCGTTCCACCCTTCCCAAAATAACCCTTGAAATGGGAATTCCAGGAATCCCATCTTCGGGGCCACCCCGAGGTCGTTCCACCCCTTCCCAAACCCCCAAAAACCCTCCAAAAACCCCCAAATCTGGGGGTTCACCTGCCACCCTGCGGCCGCTCCACCCCTTCCCAAAACCCCCCAAATCCCCCCAAAACCCCCCAAAAACCCCCAAAAAATCTCGGGCTTCACCTGCCACCCCGAGGTCGTTCCACCCTTCCCAAAACCCCCAAAACCCCCAAAATCCCCAAACCCCAAAAAAACTCTCGGGCTTCACCTGCCACCCCGGGGCCGCTCCACCCCTTCCCAAACCCCCAAAAACCCCCCTTGAAATGGGAATTCCAGGGAATCCCATCTTCGGGACCACCCCGAGGTCGTTCCACCCCTTCCCAAAACCCCCAAAACCCCCAAAATCCCCAAAAACCCCAAAAAAACTCTCGGGCTTCACCTGCCACCCTGCGGCCGTTCCACCCCTTCCCAAAACCCCCAAAAACCCAAAACCTCTCGGGGTTCACCTGCCACCCCGAGGTCGTTCCACCCCTTCCCAAAACCCCCCAAAAACCCCCCAAAATCTCGGGGTTCATCTGCCACCCTGTGGCCGCTCCACCCCTTGGCCGCTCCACCCCTTCCCAAAATAACCCTTGAAATGGGAATTCCAGGGAATTCCATCTTCGGGGCCACCCCGAGGTCGTTCCACCCCTTCCCAAAACCCCAAAACCCCCTTGAAATGGGAATTCCAGGAATCCCATCTTCGGGACCACCCCGAGGTCGTTCCACCCCTTCCCAAACCCCCAAAACCCCAAAATCCCCAAAAACCCCAAAAACTCTCGGGCTTCACCTGCCACCCTGCGGCCGTTCCACCCCTTCCCAAAACCCCAAAAACCCCAAAAACCTCTCGGGGTTCACCTGCCACCCCGAGGTCGTTCCACCCCTTCCCAAAACCCCCCAAAAACCCCCCAAAATCTCGGGGTTCACCTGCCACCCCGTGGCCGCTCCACCCCTTGGCCGCTCCACCCCTTCCCAAAATAACCCTTGAAATGGGAATTCCAGGGAATTCCATCTTCGGGACCACCCCGAGGTCGTTCCACCCCTTCCCAAAACCCCCCAAAACCCCCCAAAATCTGGGGGTTCACCTGCGGGCCGCCGCTGGAGCCGTGGCTGCTGTTGCATTTCTCCAGCTCCCGCTGCACCTTGAGCGCCGCCGCCTGCAGCTTGTCCTTGTCCTTGAGGGTGGCGTTGAGCGCGCGGCTCAGGTTGGCGTTGGTGGCACTCAGGGTGACAATCCTGCCGTAGTGGCTCTGCACCTGCTCCTCCAACAGCCTCAGGTGAGTGTCGGTGCCCGCCTGGACGTTGCCATAAACCATGAACAGCACCAAGCCCAGGATGATCAAAAATTGAATGAGCGAGGTGAAAAGGAAAATGTATTTGAGGTAAAAGCCGCAGTCGCGTTTGGGCATCGCCTCTTTGTGCTCCAAACCGAATTTGGCCATGGCGAAGCTGCTTTTCTCCATCCTCGCACCGGTTCTGGCCGCTCCACCCCGCTGCGATCGCGGTTTTTAGGGGGGGTGGGGTGGGGTGGAGCGGCTCCCGGCGCGGTGTTTATATCCCGGGATTTAGTATTTCCTCCTGCCGGGCTCCTTCCTGCCGTGCCGGATGCTCCCGGGGCAAAGCTGGGGTTGTTTGTGGACGGGAGAGAGGAAAAAAATGAAATAAAATAAAAATAAATGGGGTTTCGTTCCTTCCATCGCATTGGGGTTGTGTGGGGTTGTGTTCTGCCCTGAAATTCCCAGCCCCGGAATGGGAATTCCATCATGTCGGGTTATCCGGGAGCTGGGGTTGTTCCTGGACAGGAGAGAGGGAAAAAAATAAAATAAAAATAAAATAAAAATAAATTTAAAAATAAATAAAAATAAATAAAAATAAATAAAAATAAATAAAAATAAATAAAAATAAATAAAATAAAAATAAATGGGGTTTCGTTCCTTCCATCACATTGGGGTTGTGTGGGATTGTGTCCTGCCCTGAAATTCCCAGGCCCGGAATGGGAATTCCATCATGTCAGATTATCATGGAGCTGGGATTGTTCATGGACAGGAGAGAGGGAAAAAAAAAAAAATTAAAAAATAAATAAAAATAAAATAAATGGGGTTTCATTCCTTCCATCGCATTGGGATTGTCTGGGATTGTGTCCTGCCCTGAAATTCCCAGCCCGGAATGGGAATTCCATCATGCCGGGTTATCCGGGCAAAGCTGGGATTGTTCCTGGACATGAGAGAGTAAAAAAAATAAAATAAAAATAAATTAAAAATAAATAAAAATAAATAAAATAAAAATAAATGGGGTTTCGTTCCTTCCATCCCATTGGGATTGTCTGGGATTGTGTCCTGCCCCGAAATTCCCAGGCCCGGAATGGGAATTCCATCATGTCAGATTATCATGGAGCTGGGATTGTTCCTGGACGGGAGAGAAGAAAGAAAATAAAATAAAAATAAATAAAAATAAAATAAATGTGGTTTCGTTCCTTCCATCACATTGGGGTTGTGTGGGGTTGTGTCCTGCCCCGAAATTCCCAGCCCCGGAATGGGAATTCCATCACGTCAGATTATCATGGAGCTGGGATTGTTCATGGAGAGGAGAGGGGAAATAAAATAAAATAAAGACAAATAAAGATAAATAAAAATAAATAAATATAAATAAAAATAAATAAAAATAAAATAAATGGGGTTTCGTTCCTTCCATCACATTGGGGTTGTGTGGGGTTGTGTCCTGCCCTGAAATTCCCAGGCCCGGAATGGGAATTCCATCATGCCGGGTTATCCGGGCAAAGCTGGGGTTGTTTGTGGACGGGAGAGAGGAAAAAAAAATAAATAAATAAAATAAAAATAAAATAAATGGGGTTTCGTTCCTTCCATCACATTGGGGTTGTGTGGGGTTGTGTCCTGCCCTGAAATTTCCAGCCCGGAATGGGAATTCCATCATGCCGGGTTATCCGGGCAAAGCTGGGGTTGTTCCTGGACAGGAGAGAGAAAATAAAATACAATTAAAATTAAATAAAATAAATGGGGTTTCGTTCCTCCCTTCCAGTTTCAGTGCCCGGGGACAGGGAGGGAACAGAGAGGGAGGGGACAGGATTTGGGGACAGGATTTGGGACAGAGTCGGGGACAGGGTTTGGGACAGGGTTTGGGACAGGATTTGGGGCCAGGGTCGGGGCCAGGGTCGGGCCGGCTCTGCCGCCCCTTCCCGGCATCCCCGGGCCCTCTTTGAAGCGCGTTCCAGGAAAGTTGGATTTTCCTGCGGCCGCATCCGCTGCAAAGGGCAGCGACACATCCGGGCCCCCTGGCCCCGGGGCCCCTGAGCCCCCTGGGCCCCCCTGAGCCCACCTGAGACCCCCGAGCCCCTCGGGATGCCCCTGAGCCCCCTGAGCCCCCCTGAGCCCCCTGAGCCCCTCGGGGATCCCCCCTGAGCCCCCTGCCCCCCAGAGCCCCCGACCCCCGAGACCCCCGAGCCCCCCGAGCCCCCCGAGCCCCCCTGAGCCCCTCGGGGATGCCCCTGAGCCCCTGAGACCCCTGAGACCCCCGAGTCCCCTGAGCCCCCAGAACCCCCGAGACCCCGAGCCGCCCCCTGGGCCCCCTGAGCCCCTCGGGGATCCCCCTGAGCCCCCTGACCCCCGGGAGGGGACAGCGGTGACATCCCGGTGTCCTGAACCCCGGACACCCCCGGGAGGGGACAGCGGTGACATCCCGGTGTCCTGAACCCCCCCGGGAGGGGACAGCGGTGACATCCCGGTGTCCTGAAGCCCCGGACACCCCCCGGGAGGGGACAGCGGTGACACCCGCTGCTCCCTGGGATGGGGAGACCCCAAAGCCCAAATCCGGGGTTTGGGAAGGTTTGGGATGGGGAGGGGAACTGGGAATAGAAATCCCGAACTGGGAATAGAAATCCCGAACTGGGAATAGAAATCCTGAACTGGGATCAGCGTTCCCGAACTGGGAACAAAATTCCTGAACTGGGAATAGAATTCCCGAAATCGGAACAGAATTCTCGAATTTGGAACCGAATTCTCGAACTGGGAGCAGAGCTCCCGAACCGGGATCAGCGTTCCCACGGTGTGGGATGGGTTAATTAGGGCGGGGGGTTAATTAGGGCGGGGGGTTAATTAGGGCGGCGGGTTAATTAGGGGGGATCTGTGCCGATGCCGCGCGGAGCCCTCGGGACGGGATCCAGGGATGGAGCGACACGGGGGCGACACGGGGGCAGTGTCCCCTCAGGGGGTGGCAGTGTCCCCTCGCAGGGGGGTCAGGGATGGCAGTGTCCCCTCGGGGGTGGCACTGTCCCCTCGCAGGGGTGGCACTGTCCCCGCGGCGGGGCCGCGAGTGGCTCAGGGTTATTTGCAGCTCCGGAAAAGGAAGCGGCGGTAGCTGAGAGCGGCGACACTTCCCGGTCCCCGAGGGACCCGTGGCAGCCAGGGCAGGAAACAGCCACCGGGCAGGGCCACCGGCCACCGGGCAGGGCCAGCAGCCACTGGTGTGCCCTCGGGTAGTTTGGGGTCCCCCGCTGTCCCTTCAGGGTATTTTCGGGTCCCCTCATGTCCCCTCGGGGTATTTTGGGGTCCCCTGATGTCCCCACGTGTGTTTTGGAGTCCCCTGATGTCCCCACGAGTGCTTTGGGGTCCCCTCGGGGTCCCCACGTGTGTTTTGGAGTTCCCTGATGTCCCCACGAGTGTTTTGGGGTCCCTGGCAGAGCCTTGGGGACCTCGGGGTGGGAGAAATCCCTGGAGTTTGGGGAGGGGACATTTGGGTTTGGGGGGGGGGACATTTGGGTTTGGGGGGGCACATTTGGGGTCAGGGGGGCACATTTGGGGTCAGGGGGCAGGGGACAGCGGGTTGGTGGCACAGGCACATGTTCGGCAGCTTTTATTGCCCGATCTTCCCCAGATCCCCCCAAATCCCCCCAAATTCCCCCAAATTCCCAAATCCCCAAATTGCCCCCCAAATTCCCCCAAATTCCCCCCAAATTCCCCCCAAATTCCCGGCGTTCCCGGATTCTGGAGCTCCGTGCACGCGGCGGGAACTCCCGGAGCGGATTCCAGGGAAAACTGAGCCCGGGATGAGCCGAAACCGCCCCAAAAAACGGGAAAAGGGACCGGACCCCGCTGGCCCTTGTCCGGCTGCGGGAGGGGGCGGGGACACCGCGGGGGTGACACGGGGTGGCGGCACAGAGGGGGTGCGGCGGGAGCGGGATCGGGAGCGGGAGCGGGATCGGGAGCGGGATCGGGATCGGGGGCAGGAGCGGGGATCGGGATCGGGAGCGGGAGCGGGATCGGGAGCGGGATCGGGATCGGGAGCGGGATCGGGAGCGGGATCGGGGGCAGGAGCGGGGATCGGGAGCGGGATCGGGAGCGGGATCGG
Source organism: Muscicapa striata striata (assembly GCA_030060385.1). NCBI lineage: Eukaryota > Metazoa > Chordata > Aves > Passeriformes > Muscicapidae > Muscicapa > Muscicapa striata. Next base: position 146,085 of record JAREIS010000498.1, on the reverse strand, counting down.
GGGCAGGAGCGGGGATCGGGAGCAGGATCAGGATCGGGATCGGGATCGGAGCGGATCGAGCGGATCGGGAGCGGAGCGGGATCGGGAGCGGGGGCAGGAGCGGATCGGGAGCGGATCGATCGGAGCGGGATTGGGAGCGGGATCGGGAGCGGGGGCAGGATCGGGAGCGGGATTGGGAGCGGGATCGGGAGCGGGGGCAGGAGCGGGATCGGGAGAGGGATCGGGAGCGGGATCAGGATCGGGAGCGGGATCGGGGGCAGGAGCGGGGAGCGGGAGCGGGAGCGGGATCGGGATCAGGATCGGAATCGGGAGCGGGATCGGGAGCGGGATTGGGATCGGGATCTGGACTGGGACTGGGACACACAATGGGATCGGGACATGGCGGGATCAGGATCGCGACACGGCGGGGTCGGGATCGGGATCGGGATTTGGACTGGGACATAATGGGATCGGGATTGGGATTAGGATCAGGATCGGGACACATCGGGATTGGAATCGGGATTGGGATCGGGATTGGGATCAGGATCGGGACACGGTGGGATTGGGATCGGGATCGGGACGCCGCGGGATCGGGATCAGGGTAGGGATTTGGACTGGGACATAATGGGATCGGGATCGGGATTAGGATCAGGATCAGGATCAGGACACGGCGGGATCGGGGTCGGGACACACAATGGGATCGGGACTGGGACACAGCAGGATCGGGATCGGGATTGGGATCAGGACACGGTGGGATTGGGATCAGGATCGGGATTGGGACATGGCGGGATCGGGATCAGGATCGGGATTGGCATTGGGGTTGGGACACGGCGGGATCAGGATCGGGACTGGGACTGGGACATGGTGGGACTGGGATCGGGATCAGGACTGGGACACACAATGGGATCGGGATCGGGATCAGGACTGGGACACACAATGGGATCAGGATCAGGATCAGGACACACAGTGGGACTGGGACACGGGATGGGATCAGTCACTGTGGGGTCAGGAATCCATGGGATCATTGATCAGTGGGAGCAGGGATCAATGGGATCAGTGTTCAATGGGATCAGGGATAAATGGGATTAGGGATCAATGGGATCAGGACCCGTCTCCCACCCCCTGAGTCCTGGTGGCTCCAGGGCTGGGACCGGACCCCTCTGGTCCCAGCGCTGGGGACACGGCGGCACCGGGAATGTCGCAATCAGCACCGGGAATGTCGCAATCAGCACCGGGAATGTCGCGATCGGGACCGGGAATGTCGCGATCGGCACCGGGAATGTCGCAATCAGCACCGGGAATGTCGCAATCAGCACTGGGAATGTCACAATCAGCACCGGGAATGCCGCGATCGACACCGGGAATGTCGCGATCGGCACCGGGAATGTCGCACTCAGCACTGGGAATGTCGCGATCGGCACCGGGAATGTCGCGCTCGGTGGGGCGGGGCCGGGGGGGCTGCGGGGCCTCAGCCCTTCCTGCAGAGGAGGGGACAGGGGTGAGTCCCGCTGCCCTGGGGACACGGGTGACAGAGGCAGCGAAGCCACCCCTTCCCAGGATGTCCCCCCTTCCCAGATTGTCCCCTTTTTCCGGATTGTCCCCCTCTTTTCCAGAGTGTCCCCTCTTCCCAAGATGTCCTCTCTTTCCGGGGTGTCCCCTCTCCTCGCTGTGTCCCCTTTTCCCGGATTGTCCCCCTCTCCTCGGAGTGTCCCCCTAGGGCTGTCCTCCCTCTCCGAGATGTCCCCACTCCCCGGAATGTCCCCCTCGGGTTGTCCTCACTTCCCAGGATGTCCCCCCTTTTCGGGATGTCTCCTCTTTCCAGGATGTCCCCTCTCCTCGAGCTGTCCCCGCTCCCCAGGATGTCCCCACTTGCCAGAATTGTCCTCATTCCCGGGCTGTCCCCACTCCCCGGAATGTCCCCCTCGGGCTGTCCCCTCTCTCTGGGTTGTCCCCCTCGGGCTGTCCTCCTCTCCTCGGGCTGTCCCCACTGTCTGGGCTGTCCCGTCTCTCTGGAATGTCCCCCTCGGGCTGTCCCCTCTCCCCGGAATGTCCCCCCTCTCTGGGTTGTCCCCCTCGGGCTGTCCCCTGTCCCCGGGCTGTCCCCCTCGGGCTGTCCCCGCTCCCCGGGCTGTCCCCGCTCCCCGGGCTGTCCCCTGTCCCCGGGCTGTCCCCCCCGGGCTGTCCCCTGTCCCCGTGTCCCCCCAGAGGTACCGGGCCTGGGGACACCTGCGGCCGCTGCCTCTGTCCCGGCCCCGCCGCCGCAGCGCCTCCAGCTCGGCCGCGTAGCCCCGGCTGTGGGGACAGGAGCGGGGGGGTGGCCCTGTCCCGGGGAGGGGACACGGGGGTCCCCAAGGGGAGGGGGGACAGGGCAGGAGTGGGGGGACAGGGACAGGGATGGGGACAGGGATGGGACAGGGATGGGGACAGGGATGGGGACAGGGACAGAGGTGGCACAGGGACAGGGATGGGACAGGGATGGGGACAGGGATGGGGACAGGGACAGGGACAGAGGTGGCACAGGGACAGGGATGGGGACAGGGACAGAGATGGGGACAGGGACGGGGACGGGGACCGGGACAGGGACAGGGACAGGGACAGGGATGGGACAGGGACGGGGACAGGGACAGGGATGGGACAGGGCCAGGGCCAGGGACAGAGGTGGCACAGGGACAGGGATGGGGACAGGGACGGGGACAGGGACAGGGATGGGGACAGGGATGGCACAGGGATGGCACAGGGACAGGGATGGGACAGGGATGGCACAGGGATGGCACAGGGACAGGGATGGGACGGGGACGGGGACAGGGATGGGGACAGGGACAGAGACAGGGACAGGGGACTGGGGGGACACACGGGGGGTCCCCATGGGGAGGAGGGACAGGGCAGGATGTCACAAGGACGGGGGTGACATTTTTGAAGGAGTGGCTGCTCTGGGGGTGGCCCAACCATGCAGAGGGTGACAAGGACCCTACAGAGGGTCACTTCTGGGGACAAGGACCTTACAGGGGATGTCCCCGAGGGAGAGGGACCTTACAGAGGGTGACAAGGACCTTGCAGGGGGTGTCCCCAAGGGGCAGGGAGATATCCCCAAGGGACAAGGACATTACAGGGGGTGTCCCCTCGGGACAGGGAGATGTCCCAGGGTGACAAGGACCTTGCGGGGGGTGTCCCCCAGGGACAGGGACCTTACAGAGGGTGACAAGGACCTTACAGGGGATGTCCCAGGGTGACAAGGACCTTACAGGGGATGTCCAAGGGTGACAAGGACCTTGCGGGTGTGTCCCCAGGGACAGGCAGATGTCCCAGGGTGACAAGGACCTTACAGGGGGTGTCCCTGAGGGACAGGGACCTTACAGAGGGTGACAAGGACCTTGCGGGTGTGTCCCCAGGGGACAGGCAGATGTCCCAGGGTGACAAGGACCTTGCGGGAGGTGTCCCCAGGGACAGGCAGATGTCCCAGGGTGACAAGGACCTTGCAGGGGGTGTCCCTGAGGGACAGGGGGGACCTTACAGGGGATGTCCCAGGGTGACAAGGACCTTTCGGGTGTGTCCCCAGGGGACAGGGAGATGTCCCAGGGTGACAAGGACCTTGCAGGGGGTGTCCCCAGGGGACAGGCAGATGTCTCAGGGTGACAAGGACCTTGCGGGTGTGTCCCCAGGGACAGGGAGATGTCCCAGGGTGACAAGGACCTCGCGGGGGTGTCCCCAGGGACAGGGACCTTACAGTGAGTGACAAGGACCTTGCGGGGGGGGTGTCCCCAAGGGGCAGGGAGATGTCCCAAGGTGACAAGGACCTTGCAGTGGGTGTCCCTGAGGGACAGGGACCTTACAGAGGGTGACAAGGACCTTACAGGGGATGTCCAAGGGTGACAAGGACCTTACAGGGGGTGTCCCTAAGGAGCAGAGACCTTACAGGGGGTGACAAGGACATTACAGGGGGTGTCCCGGGGGGACAAGGACCTTACAGGGGGTGTCCCCGAGGGAGAGGGAGATGTCCCAGGGTGACAAGGACCTTGCGGGGGGTGTCCCCCAGGGACAGGGACCTTACAGAGGGTGACAAGGACCTTACAGGGGATGTCCCCCAGGGAGAGGGAGATGTCCCAGGGTGACAAGGACCTTACAGGGGGTGTCCCCGAGGGAGAGGGACCTTACAGGGGGTGACAAGGACCTTGCAGGGGATGTCCCAGGGTGACAAGGACCTTGCAGGGGATGTCCAAGGGTGACAAGGACCTTACAGGGGGTGTCCCTGAGGGACAGGGACCTTACAGCGGGTGACAAGGACCTTGCGGGTGTGTCCCCAGGGACAGGCAGATGTCTCAGGGTGACAAGGACCTTGCAGTGGGTGTCCCTGAGGGACAGGGACCTTACAGAGGATGACAAGGACCTTACAGGGGATGTCCCAGGGTGACAAGGACCTTGCGGGTGTGTCCCCAGGGACAGGCAGATGTCCCAGGGTGACAAGGACCTTGCGGGTGTGTCCCCAGGGGACAGGCAGATGTCCCAGGGTGACAAGGACCTTGCGGGGGTGTCCCCAAGGGGCAGGGAGATGTCCCAAGGTGACAAGGACCTTGCAGTGGGTGTCCCTGAGGGACAGGGACCTTACAGAGGGTGACAAGGACCTTACAGGGGGTGTCCCTGAGGGACAGGGGGGACCTTACAGGGGGTGTCCCAGGGTGACAAGGACCTTGCAGGGGTGTCCCCAGGGGACAGGGACCTTACAGAGGGTCACAAGGACCTTACAGGGGATGTCCCTAAGGAGCAGAGACCTTACAGGGGGTGACAAGGACCTTACAGGGGATGTCCCTGAGGGACAGGGGGACCTTACAGGGAGATGTCCCAGGGTGACAAGGACCTTGCCGGGGTGTCCCCGAAGGACAGGGACCTTACAGGGGGTGTCCCAGGGTGACAAGGACCTTGCGGGGGTGTCCCCAGGGACAGGCAGATGTCCCAGGGTGACAAGGACCTCGCGGGGGTGTCCCCGGGGACAGGGACCTTACAGCGGGTGACAAGGACCTTGCGGGGGGTGTCCCCAGGGGACAGGGAGATGTCCCAGGGTGACAAGGACCTCGCGGGGGTGTCCCCAGGGACAGGGACCTTACAGCGTGTGGCGCAGCTCGCTGTGCCGCGCCTCGCAGCGCTCCCCGCGCTCCCGCAGCTCCCGCTGCTGCTCCAGCGCCTCCCGCAGCCGCCGCCGCAGCTCCCGCGCCTCCTCTGGGGACAGCCGTGTCACCCGGGCCACCCCCCGGCGCGAGCGGGGGACAGAGCGGGGGACAGAGCGGGGGACAGAGCTCACCTCGCAGTGTCGCTCTGTCACCGGCCAGCTCAGCCCGCTCGCGCCGCAGCGCCACCAGCTCGTCCCCCAGCGCGGTGACATTGGCGTCCAGGCTGGCCTGGGGACAGGGGACACGTGGGGACAGTGTCCGCCCTAAAGCCCGGCTCTTCATCCTGCTCCTCTGCCCCAGGGTCACCCCGTGTCCCCAAGCTGTCCCCACGCTCTTGGTGGCTTTGGGTGTCCCGCTCATCTTCCTCAAAAAGTTGGGGACACGGATTTGGGGACAGGGATTTGGGGACTTGAATTTGGGGACAGGGATTTGGGGACATGGATTTGGGGACATGGATTTGGGGACATGGATTTGGGGACTTGACTTTGGGGACACAGATTTGGGGACAGGGATTTGGGGACACGGATTTGGGGACAGAGATTTGGGGACAGGGCTTTGGGGGCACGGATGTGGGGACAGGGATTTGGGGACAGGGATTTGGGGACATGGATTTGGGGACACGGATTTGGGGACTTGAATTTGGGGACAGGGATTTGGGGACATGGATTTGGGGACTTGACTTTGGGGACACGGATTTGGGGACAGGGATTTGGGGACACGGATTTGGGGACATGGATTTGGGGACATGGATTTGGGGACACGGATTTGGGGACACGGATTTGGGGACTTGAATTTGGGGACACGGATTTGGGGACAGGGATTTGGGGACATGGATTTGGGGACATGGATTTGGGGACACGGATTTGGGGACTTGAATTTGAGGACACGGATTTGGGGACAGGGATTTGGGGACACGGATTTGGGGACATGGATTTGGGGACATGGATTTGGGGACACGGATTTGGGGACTTGAATTTGAGGACACGGATTTGGGGACACGGATTTGGGGACTTGAATTTGGGGACATGGATTTGGGGACATGGATTTGGGGACACGGATTTGGGGACATGAATTTGAGGACAAGGATTTGGGGACAGAGATTTGGGGACAGGGCTTTGGGGGCACGGATGTGGGGACAGGGATTTGGGGACAGGGATTTGGGGACAGGGATTTGGAGACAGAGATTTGGGGACATGGATTTGGGGACATGAATTTGAGGACACGAATTTGGGGACACGGATTAGGGATACAAATTTGAGGACACGGATTTGGGGACAAAGATTTGAGGACACGGATTTGGGGACACGGATTTGGGGACACGGATTAGGGGACAGGGATTTGGGGACACGGATCTGGGGACACGGATGTGCAGACACGAATCTGGTGGCAATCCCTGAGGTGACGCCGATCCTGGGGGTGACACGGCTGTCCCTGCAGCCGAGGTGACGCCGCGGGTGACACGGCCGGTGCCAGGGCGGGGACAGCAGCTCCCCGCGAGCCGCCCGGCGCAGCCCGGGCCCTTTTCCAGCCGCTCCGGGCCATTGTTCGGCCGGATGGGCCCGAGGGGGCGGCGGGACCCGGCTCTTCCTCCGGGCCCTTTCCCGGAGCCACCGCAGCTAAAAATACCCGGAGGGACCCGCCGGGAGCGGCCTCGGGCCCGCAATTACCGGAGGGACCCGCCGGGAGCGGCCTCGGGCCCGCAATTACCGGAGGGACCCGCCAGGAGCGGCCTCGGGCCCCGCAATTACCAGAGGGACCCGCCGGGAGCGGCCTCGGGGCCCGCAATTACCGGAGGGACCGGCCGGGAGCGGCCTCGGGCCCGCAATTACCGGAGGGACCGGCCGGGAGCGGCCTCGGGCCCGCAATTACCGGAGGGACCGGCCGGGAGCCGAGGGGACGGGCGGGACGGGGCCGGGAGCTCCTTTTTGGGGTGTCCCCTGCAGGGATGTGGGGGCTCTGTCCCCGTGGGAGCACCCAGGACTCCGTTTCTTGGGGTGTCGCCTTCAGGGATGTGACAGCTCTGTCCCCCTGGGAGCACCCAGGGCTCTGTTTTTGGGGTGTCCCTGCAGGGATGTGACAGCTCTGTCCCCCTGGGAGCACCCAGGGCTCTGTTTTTGGGGTGTCCCTTGCAGGGACGTGATGGCTCTGTCCCCCTGGGAGCACCCAAGGCTCCGTTTTTGGGGTGTCCCCTGCAGGGATGTGACAGCTCTGTCCCCCAGGAGCACCCCTGGTTTATTTTTGGGGTGTCCCCTGCAGGGATGTGACAGCTCTGTCCCCCCGGGGACAGGGGGTTCCCATTCCCCCCCCCGTTTCCCATTCCCAATTCCCAATTCCCAATTCCCAATTCCCGATTCCCCACCCCATTCTCCACCCCAAAGTGACCAAGCACCGCCTTGTCCCCACCCCTCCTCCACTTGCGGGGACAGGGGACAGCGGTTAGAGCCCGGACAAGGGGACAGTGACCATTGTCCCCATCCCATTTCCCACCCCAAACCGGCCACCACCATCCCTCCGGCCACCTACAAGGACAGGGGACAGTGATGAGGTGACAGTGCCCGTTGTCCCCATCCCATTTCCCACCCCAAACCGGCCGCCACCATCCCTCCGGCCACCTATGGGGACAGGTGACAGTAGTGAGGGGACAATGAGCATTGTCCCCATCCCTTTTCCCACCCCAAAAATGACCAATCACCACCTTGTCCCCACCCCTCCGGCCACCTACAAAGATAGGGGACAGTGATGAGGTGACAGTGCTCATTGTCCCCGTCCCATTTCCCACCCAAAGTGGCCACCACCATCCCTCCGGCCACCTACAAGGACAGGGGACAGTGGCGAGGGGACAGTGCCCATTGTCCCCGTCCCATTTCCCACCCAAAGTGGCCACCACCATCCCTCCGGCCACCTACAAGGACAGGGGACGGTCGCGAGGTGACAGTGCCCATTGTCCCCATCCCATTCCCCACCCCTCCACCTACCGCCCGCTGCCGGCAGGACGCGAGGCTGGCATTGTCCCTCCTGCTGTCCCCTCGCGCCCGCGCCAGCTCCCTGCGCAGCGCGTCCCTGTCGCCCTCCAGGCGCTCCCGCAGCCGCTCCAGCCGCTCCAGCCGCTCCCCGAGCTCGCGACTCTCGTTGGCCGCTCTGTCGCGACATCCCCGCAGCTTCCCCAGGGCCTCGGAGCGCCACACCATCACGGCCACCGCCACTGTCACCGCGGCCACCAGCAGCAGCAGCGCCGCGCACAGCCCCAGCACCTTCAGGGTGGCTCTGGGCACCGCGGGGTCCATGCTGAGGGGACAGCAGGGGACAGAGGGGACAGCAGGACCCGCCCCGCTGGTGGCCGTGCCGGGATGTGCCGCTGGCGCTGCTGGCGGCTCCGTAATTGTCGCGCGTGGGCTGAGGTTTGTCGCAGGTCCCAGCCCAGAATAGGTTTAGTCTGGGCTCTGTCCCAGCTGCGGGGACAAGCCCGGGTGGCCTCGGTTGTCGTCTGTCCCCACCGCGGAGCTCGGTGTCACCCCAGCGAGGGAAAAGCTGAGTTTTGTCAGGATTTATTGGGAATTGGTTGGAAAAGGAAGATTTGGGAATATCGGCGGCTCGGGGCGGCGTTGTCACATCCCTGTGTCCCCGTGTCCCTGTGTCCTTGTGTCCCCGTGTCTCTGCGTCCTTGTATCCGTGTGTCCCTGTGTCCCCGTGTCCTCGTGTCCCTGTGTCTCCATGTCCCTGTGTGTCCCCGTCCCCGTGTCCCCGTGTCCCTGTATCCCTGTGTCCCTGTGTCCCCATGTCCTTGTGTCCCCGTGTCCCTGCGTGCCCGTGTCCCTGTGTCCCCGTGTCCCCGTGTCCCCGTTTCCCCGTGTCCCTCTGTCCCCGTGTCCCTGTATCCCTGTGTCCCCTTGTCCCCGTGTCCCTCTGTCCCCATGTCCTTGTGTCCCCGTGTCCCTATGTCCCCGTGTCCCCGTGTCCCCGTGTCCCTCTGTCCCCTCCCTCCAAGCGGTGGCCGGAGGGGAATGGTCACTCCGGGATGTCCCCGTGGATTTGGGGACACTGGGACAAGGCAGAGCACCCTGAGGCCGCTGTCACCCCCCGGCTGGGTGGGGACAGTCCCTGGTGACCCGCAGAGGGGACAGGGGGACCCGGGGGCGCTCGGGGTCACAGGAGCAGCAGCCCGAGGAGGAGCAGGAGGGGGGTGGGGACAGCGGGGGACAGCGGGGGACAGCGGGGGACAGCGGGGGACAGCGCGGGGCTGGCACCGGCCGAGCGCTGGTGGCTCCGCCCGGAGCGGAGCTGCTCCTGCAGGAGGCGGAGCTGGCGCTGGAGCTGCCACCTGCGGGGACAGCGACACGGGGACAGTGGGGACAGGGACAGCGACACGGGGACAGTGGGGACAGGGACAGCGACACGGGGACAGGGATGGGACAGGGACAGCGACACGGGGACAGTGGAGACAGGGATGGGACAGGGACAGGGACAGCGACACGGGGACAGTGGGGACAGGGACAGGGACAGGGACAGGGACAGGGACAGCGACACGGGGACAGGGGTGGGACAGGGACAGGGACAGGGATGGGAGAGGGACAGGGACAGCGACACGGGGACAGTGGGGACAGGGACAGGGAGAGCGACACGGGGACAGGGATGGGACAGGGACAGGGACAGTGGGGACAGGGACAGGGATGGGACAGGGACAGGGATGGAGACAGGGATGGGGACAGGGATGGGACAGGGACAAGGACAGGGACAGGGATGGGGACAGGGATGGAACAGGGACAGGGATGGGACAGGGACAGGGACAGAGACAGGGACAGGGATGGGACAGGGACAGGGACAGGGACAGGGACAAGGACAGGGACAGGGATGGGGACAGGGATGGGCTATAAAATAACCGGGATTTGCGGTTTCTCCCTGGGGTGTGACACCCCAAAATCCTGGGGGGGACCCCAAACCGGGCACAGGGATCCTCCTTCCTCCCTCCCCATCCCAAAAATAGCTGCTCCACTTTTAGGATATTTTCTTCTTCATGTGACAGAATTTTTTATTTTTAAAGCCCTAAAAAAAACCGAGAAAAACACCAAATATTTACCAAAACTTCCAGACACTTTTTTTTTTTTTTTTTTTTTAAAGGGTGTTTTTCTCCTTTTTTTTTTTTTTAATTTTTATTTTTTTAATATGTTATTTTGGGGCGGATTTTCACCATCTGGAGAATGAAAAGGCTCTGGCAGGGCCGGTGAAATGTCAGCGAAAAAGCTTTAAAAATGTTGTTATTATTATTATTTATGGGCTGCAGCCCCGGAGAGGAAAAAAAGCCAAAAAAAAAAAAAAAAAAAAATTCAAAAATAGCTGGAAAAAGTAAAAACGAAAAAAAAAAAAAAAACCCACACCAAAAACAACCCGGGGATGTTTTTTCCAGAAGCTCGTTTTGAATGTTTGGGATGCAAAAGCTGAAAAAAAAAAAAAAATTAAAAATATCTTGGACAAGCACGGATAGATTGGGAAAGAGAGGAATTTTCCTGTGGAATTTTACATTGGGAAAAAAAAAATAAAATTCAAAATCTGTGATCTCGCAGCCCCTCGGGTTGTTCCCAAAAATTTTGGGGGTTTCTGGGGACTCCCAAAGGGCTGTGTGGGATTTTTGGGATTTTTTTGGTTTGTTTTTTTTTTCTTGCTCCTGGCTCGTTGTCCCAAAAAATTCCCAGTCCCTGGAGGTGGGTTCTGGTTGGAATTCCACAGAAAAATTCCGGATGGAATTCCACATCTGGATTCCAGTTGGAATTCCACAGCTGGATCAAGTTGGAATTCCACAGAAAAATCCGGACTGGAATTTCACAGCTGGATGGGGCTGGAATTCCACAGCTGGATCAGGTTGGAATTCCACAGAAAAATCCAGACTGGAATTCCACAGCTGGATCCAGACTGGAATTTCACAGCTGGATGGGGCTGGAATTCCACAGCTGGATCCTGGTTGGAATTCCATAGAAAAATCCAGACTGGAATTCCACAGCTGGATGGGGCTGGAATTCCATTGAAAAATTCTGACTGGAATTCCACAGCTGGATCCAGACTGGAATTCCACAACTGGATCCGGATTGGAATTCCACATCTGGATGAAGCTGGAACTCCACAGCTGGATCCTGGTTGGAATTCCATCGAAAAATTCTGACTGGAATTCCACAGCTGGATCCGGATTGGAATTCCACAGCTGGATCCCACTGGAATTTTACAGTTCAGGATTCCCAGGGATTCCCAATTTGGGGTCCCCAGGAGTGCCCCAATTCGGAATTCCCAAAGATTCTCAGTTTTGGGGTTCCCTGGAATGCTCCAGTTTTGGGGTTCCAGGGAATATTTTGGGGATCCCTGGGAATGCCCCGATTTGGGGTTCCCAGGGAATTCCTGATTTGGGGTTCCCTGGAATGATCCGGTTTGGGGTTCCTGGGAATATTTTGTGGATCCCTGGGAATGCCCCAGTTTGGGGTCCCCAGAGATTCCCAGATTTGGGGTTCCTTGGAATGATCCAGTTTTGGGGTTCCTGGGAATATTTTGGATCCCTGGGAATGCCCCGATTTGGGGTCCCCAGGGATTCTCTGGATCAGTTTTGGGGTTCCCAGGGATTCACCGATTTGGGGTTCCCAGGGAATTCCTGATTATTTGGGGTTCCCTGGAATGATCCCGTTTTGGGGTTCCAGGGAATATTTTGGATCCCTGGGAATGCCCCGATTTGGGGTCCCCAGGGATTCTCTGGATCAGTTTTGGGGTTCCCAGGGATTCCCAGATTTGGGGTCCCAGGGAATTCCTGATTTGGGGTTCCCAGGGATTCCCAGATTTGGGGTTCCCTGGAATGCTCCGGTTTTGGGGTTCCTGGGAATATTTTAGGGATCCCTGGGAATGCCCCGATTTGGGGTCCCCAGGGATTCTCTGGATCAGTTTTGGGGTTCCCAGGGATTCCCAGATTTGGGGTTCCCTGGAATGATCCAGTTTGGGGTTCCTGGGATTCCCCAGTTTGGGGTTCTCAGGGAATTCCTGATTTGGGGTTCCCTGGAATGCTCCGGTTTTGGGGTTCCTGGGAATATTTTGGGGATCCCTGGGAATGCCCCGATTTGGGGTTCCCAGGGATTCCCAGATTTGGGGTCCCAGGGATTCCCAGATTTGGGGTTCCCTGGAATGATCCAGTTTGGGGTTCCAGGGATTCCCCAGTTTGGGGTTCCCTGGAATGATCCAGTTTGGGGTTCCAGGGATCCCCCAGTTTGGGGTTCCAGGGAATTCCTGATTTGGGGTTCCCTGGAATGCTCCGGTTTTGGGGTTCCTGGGAATATTTTGGGGATCCCTGGGAATGCCCCGATTTGGGGTTCCCAGGGAATTCCTGATTTGGGATCCCCAGGGATTCTCTGGATCAGTTTTGGGGTTCCAGGGATTCCCTGCATCAATTTTGGGGTCCCCAGGAAAGCTCCGATTTGGGGTCCCCGGGAATACTCGAGTTTGGGGTCCCCAAGGATTCTTTGGATACCCCGGAATTCTCCAATTTGGGGTCCCCAGGAATTCTCAGGATCCCCAGGGATTTTCAATTTTGGGGTCCCCAGGAAAGCTCCGATTTGGGGTCCCAGAAATGCTCAGGAACCCTGGGAATTCTCAGTTTTGGGGTCCCCGGGGTTGTTCAGGACCCCAAATGCTCAAATTTGGGGTCCCCTGAGATTCTCTGGATCCCATGGGATGCTCAGTTTTGGGGTCCCAAAATTTGTGGATCCCAAATTTTCCTTCCCCTTTTCACCCCTGTTCCCTCTTTTTTTTTTTCTTTTTTCTTTTTTTTTTTTTTCCTTTTTTTTTTTTTTTAAATTTTTTTCAATTGATTTTTGCGGTTTTTTCTCTATTTCGGGCCTCCCCAGCTGCTTCCTTTTATCCTTTTCATTCCGACCCTGTCATTACATTTTCCATTCTTTCAAAGAAAGGAGAAAAAAAAAAAAACCAAAAAAACCCAACACAAAAAGCGCCTTCCCAAACTCCTTTCCAGCTCCTCATTCCCGGGGGAGGGCTGGAATATCCCAAAATTCCCAAAAATAAAATAAATTCCCAAATTCTCCCGCTTCCTATGGGGTTTTTAGGGTTTTTTAAATTTATTTTTATTTTATTTTGTTTTTTTTTTTTTTTTTTTTTGCAGGGGGAATATCCCAAAAAAACCCACCACGAGATCCCGACTTGCTGGCACATCCTTTTCCTTTTTTTTTTTTTTTTTTGGGATCTGGCCATCCCAAATTACCGGGGCGGGTCGGGAGCTGCCGGCTCCAGGCTCCCGTTCCCATTCCCGCTTGGAATGATGCCTGGAATGGCGAAAAGAAGCAGCTGAGTTTTATTTTTATTTTTTATCCCCATTTTTTTCCGCTCTCCTGGGATATTCCCAGCCCCAGGGCTGAATCCATCTCTGGCTCACCCCAAAATTCACATTTCGGGGATCCTCGCTCCATCCCCATCCCACATTCCCATTTTTAGCGTCCCTGGGAGGGGAAATTGAGGGGTTTTGACCCAAAAATTGCAAAAATCCGCTCAGATCGTGTTCCCGGGGTGTCCCTGGGATTGGGATTCACCCTTTCCTGTCCCTCTTTTGGGTTTTTTTCCTTTTCTCCCTATTTTTTCCTTCCCCGCCTTTTTCCCTCTTTTCCCCCTTTTCCCCTCTTTTCCCCCTCTTTTTCTCCCATTTTCTCCCAATTTCTCCCATTTTCCCCCTTTTTTTTTTGCCTTTTCCCACTTTTTTCATTCCCGCCTCCAGGGAGTCGCTTCCACCAGCCCCAAACGGAGCAGGGGGTGGGAAACGATCCCGCATTCCCGGCATTCCCACACTGAATTCCCAAATTCCCGCATTCCCACACTGAATTCCCAAATTCCCGCATTCCCACACTGAATTCCCAAATTCCTGGATTCCCACACTGAATTCCCAAATTCCCAGAGGATCCCGACATTCCCACACTGAATTCCCGAATTTCCGAATTCCCGGATTCCCACAGGATCCTGGATTCCCGGATTCCCGCATTCCCACAGGGTCCCGACATTCCTGAACTGAATTCCCGAATTCCCGAATTCCCAAATTCCCAAATTCCCACAGGGTCCCAGCATTCCTGTACTGAATTCCCGAATTCCTGCATTCCCACAGGATCCCGGCATTCCCACTTTGAATTCCCAAGTTCCCGCATTCCCAGATTCCCACAGGATCCAGAATTCCCTGATTCCAGAATTCCCGGATTCCCGCATTCCCGAATTTCCAAATTCCCGGATTCCCACAGGATCCTGGCATTCCCACACAGAATTCCCACATTCCCAGATTCCCACAGGAACCCGGATCCCGACATTCCCAAGCTGAATTCCCGCATTCCCGCATTCCCGCATTCCCACATTCCCCGATCCCAGCATTCCATAATTCCCACAAGATCCCACATTCCCACATTCCTGGATTCTCACATTCCCACAGGATCCCACATTCCTGCATTGAATTCCCGCATTCCCGCATTCCCGGATTCCCAGATTCCAGCATTCCAGCATTCCCACAGGATCCCGGCTTTTTCTCATTCCCACATGATCCCAATCCCCACATTCCCGGATTCCCACAGGATCCCGGCATTCCCGCATTGAATTCCCGCATTCCCGCGTTCCTGGATCCCCAGATTCCAGCATTCCCAGATTCCCGCATTCCCACATTCCCGAATTCCCGGATTCCCACAGGATCCCGGCATTCCCGCATTGAATTCCCACATTCCCAGATTCCCGCATTCCCGCACTGAATTCCCGCATTCTCAGATTCCTGGATTCCCAGATTTCCGCATTCCCAGATTCCCACAGGATTCCGGCATTCCCGAATCCCGGCATTCCCGCATTCCCAGATTCCCACAGGATCCCGGCATTCCCGAATCCCCCATTCCCAGATTCCCAGATTCCCACAGGATCCCGCATTCCCAGATTCCCACAGGATCCCGGCATTCCCACATTCCCAGATTCCCAGATTCCCACAGGATCCCGGATCCCAGCCCTGTCCCGGCATTCCCAGATTCCCACAGGATCCCGGCATTCCCGGCATTCCTGGCATTCCCAGATTCCCACAGGATCCCGGCATTCCCAGATTCCCAGATTCCCACAGGATCCCGGCATTCCCGGCATTCCTGGCATTCCCAGATTCCCACAGGATCCCGGCATTCCCGGCATTCCCGCATTCCCGGCATTCCCGGCATTCCCACAGGATCCCGGCATTCCCAGATTCCCACAGGATCCCGGCATTCCCGAATCCTGAATCCTGCATTCCCGCATTCCCAGATTCCCACAGGATCCCAGCATTCCCGGCATTCCCACATTCCCAGATTCCCACAGGATCCCGGCATTCCCGGCATTCCCGGCATTCCCAGATTCCCAGATTCCCACAGGATCCCGGCATTCCCGGCATTCCCACATTCCCAGATTCCCACAGGATCCCGGCATTCCCGGCATTCCCAGATTCCCAGATTCCCACAGGATCCCGGCATTCCCACATTCCCGCATTCCCAGATTCCCACAGGATCCTGGCATTCCCGAATCCCCCATTCCCAGATTCCCAGATTCCCACAGGATCCCGGCATTCCCGGCATTCCCGGCATTCCCAGATTCCCACAGGATCCCGGCATTCCTACATTCCCAGATTCCCACAGGATCCCGGCATTCCCAGATTCCCACAGGATCCCGGCATTCCCACATTCCCGCATTCCCAGATTCCCACAGGATCCCGGCATTCCCGGCATTCCCGGCATTCCCAGATTCCCACAGGATCCCGGCATTCCCAGATTCCCAGATTCCCACAGGATCCCGGGTCCCGGCCGCTGCCACCGGGAGCATCCCCCGCGTTTCCCTGGGGACAGTGGAGACAATTCCGGGCACCCGCAGAAAATCGGGATCCGGGGAAAAACAGGATCCAGGGATAAACAGGATCCAGGGATAAACAGGATCCAGGGGAAAAACAGGATCTGGGAATAAACAGGATCCAGGGATAAACAGGATCCAGGGATAAACAGGATCCAGGGATAAAACAGGATCTGGGAATAAACAGGATCCAGGGATAATCAGGATCCAGGGGAAAAACAGGATCCAGGGAAAAACACGATCCAGGGATAAACAGGATCCAGGGGAAAAACAGGATCCAGGAAAAGGAGAATCCAGGATAAGGAAAATCCAGGGAAAAACCACACCCAGGATAAGGAGAATCCGGGATAAGGAACAGCCTGGGATAAGGAGAATTCAGGAATAAGGAAAATCCAGGATAAGGAAAATCCAGGGAAAAACAACAACCAGGACAGGGGGAATCTGGGATAAAGAGCAGCCTGGGATAAGGAAAATTCAGGGATAAGGAGAATGCAGGGATAAGGAAAATCCAGGATAAGGAGAATTCAGGATAAGGAAAATCCAGGGAAAAACAACAACCAGGACAGGGGGAATCTGGGATAAAGAGCAGCCTGGGATAAGGAGAATTCAGGGATAAGGAGAATCCAGGATAAGGAAAATCCAGTATAAGGACAATTCAGGATAAGGAGAATCCAGGATAAGGAGAATTCAGGATAAGGAGAATCCAGGATAAGGATAATCCAGGATAAGGAGAATTCAGGATAAGGAAAATTCAGGATAAGGAGAATTCAGGGACTAGGAAAATCCAGGAGAAGGAAAACAACAAGCAGGACAGGGGGAATCCAGGACAAGGAGCAGGCAGGCACAGGCAGCACCCAGATTTTGGGAAGGAGGGGCTGGAATGAGCCCCGGCCATGGAATCTCAGCATTCCAGGTGCCTTCTCCCTCCCTCCCTCCCTCCCTCCCTCCCTCCCTCCCTCCCTCCCTCCCTCCCTCCCTCCCTCTCCCTCTCCCGCCCGCCCTGGGATCGCGTCCCGGCGGGACGGGGCCGGGATTTGGCGGCGTTTTCAGCCAAGGAACCCCCCCCGAGGGCCCCCGCGCCCCCTTTGATCCCACATCCAGCGAAAAGGGTGGAAAAAAGGGTGGAAAAAAGGGTGGAAAAATGCCGCGCCGGGGCCAGGGCGGCTTGGAGAAGGGAAATGTTGTCCCAGGTTTGGCCCCATAAACGTCTCCTGTTCCATTACAGCATCCTCGGCTGGGACGGAAAAAAAAGGGGAGGGGACACCCAAAAAAAACCTTCTGGGGGACACCCAGGTGGCAGCAGGACAGAGCCACCCTGTCCCTCACCCTGCTGGGGTCACGCTGGGGTGGCCAGCTGGTGGCTTGGCAGGTGGCAGTGCCAGGAGGGGGGCGCTGGGGGGGTCCCGCCCCGTCTGCCACGTCCCGCTGGCCACGGCGAGCTGGCGACGAGCCCCTCCCTGCTCTGTGCCAGCCCCGGCTGAGCCCGGCCTAAAGCAAACAGGAGCGGCCGGGATGGTGCTACCGAACGGGGGCAGGGTTTGGGGACAACAGGGACACGCGGGGGACACGCGGGGTTGGGTCCCCCCCCCCCCAGTCGCGGAGAAGCCCAGCAGCCAGGCGGGTGTATAATAAGAATTGTATATTTTTTTAATAATAAATAATGTACAAATCCGCCCAAATCTGTGCCGCGGGGGTGGCACCGGACCCAGAGTGGGGGTGGCACCGTAGGGAGGGAGTTTTATCCTCGTTGTTCTTGGGGTTCCTCCCCAAAAAATTCCGTTTTTTTGTGGGGTTCAGGGTGGAATTCTCCCCGCGCGGGGGATGAAGCACCGGGCGGGGACCCCCCTTGCCATCCCCTGTTTTTAATTCCCTTTATTTCGATCCCCACCGCGGGGCTGAGCACCAAGAGGAGGCAGCGACAGCACCGGGGGTTGGCGGGACCCCCTCCCCTCCTCCCCGCTGTCCCCTGTCCCCCCACCCCGGCTCCGCGTGTCCCCCCAATTCTTCGGGCGTTATAAATGAGCGCGGCCAAAAAGCGACACAAAAGAAGGGGGGGAAAAAAACGGGGGGGGGGGAGGCGACAAAGCAGAGCCGCGGAGGGGACACGGAGGGGACTCAGCGCTGTCCCCTCAGCTGGCCCGGTCTCCGCTGGGGGGTCCGGCGGGTGGGGCCGGGGGCTCGGGAGGAGAAGTCCATCACTTCGGGGGGAGCGCGGCGCAGCTCGGACCTGCCCATCTCCCTGCGGATCTCATCCAGCGCCTCGGCCGGGGCGCTCAGCAGGCGCTGGAAGAAGCTCTCCCTGCCCGGCGGCCGCTCCTGGCAGCTGAAGGTGACGGCCGTGCCCTCCCCGGCTCTCATCTCCCGCGAGAAACCATCCGAGGTGCCCGCGAAGCAGCGGCCGATGGCGATTTCCTTGGCCAGCCGCGGGTTCTGGTCCGTCACGGTGTAGATGCCGTAGTTGTGGCCCAGCGGGTCCAGCGGGGCCAGCATGGAGAAAGCCGCCGTGTGGTTGTTGTCGGCCAGCGGAGGGTGGCGGCTCAGGTAGTCCCGCAGTAGCCCGTTGATGGCCGTGCGGCGGCAGCTGCCCTGCGGCACGATGGACACCAGCGTTCTGTCCACCAGGCTCTGGTCGAAGAGCATCCCGCCGCACTTGAACTCCACACAGGCCCCCGAGGTGTTGTCCAGCAGCGGGTCCCGCACGCTCCGGCTGTCCCGCAGCCCGTAGAGCTGACCCCGAGTGCGGGGGTGGCTCCCGCCCACGTTCCGCGACCTCACCATGTACTCCTGCGGCCCCTCCAGCTGCACCTTGATAAAACACGCCCGGAACTCCTGCGGGTTGGGCCACCACGCCAGGTAGTCGCCGGTCCAGGAGGTGACATCGCTCTCCTTGAAGGGCACCACGTTGTACTCGTACTTGTCCACCTCCACGCGGTAGAAGCGCAGGTGGTTGGCGCTGACCGGCGCCTCCTCGCACTCCCGCAGGCTCCGGTAGGAATAGACGGGCCCGTTACTCTCGTCCACGTTGTTGGGGTCGGGTTTGGCCACGTTGATCTGGAACGCCGTCTTCTTCAGCGCCGCGTCCTCATGGTCCGAGCGCCGGTAGCCCAGCTTGCCCAGGTAGGGCTGGGCCACCCCCACGGCGTTGGGGTTGAGCTTAGGGCTGGAGGCCACGGCTTCCAGCTCCTCGCCACCCAGCGTGGCCGTGACCAGCGCCGTGTAGGCGTCGGGGCTCTGGCTGTCACAGAAGGCGGGCAAGCAGGCGCCGTTGGGGCCGGTGACCACGCTGTCGAAGCGGCCCCAAGCCCGCGGGTTGCTGGGGAAGCCGGGCTGCGGCTCCAGGTTGACCAGGCTGACCACCACCCCTTCCAGCTGCTCGTAGGGGTTGAATTTCTCGTTGCTGTAAGCCCTGACCTTGACGAAGCAGCGGCGATCCTCGGGCACGTCCAGGTTGAAGAGGCGCCGCTCGCGGATCTCCAGGTTGCCCACCAGGAATGTCCTCTCCTCCCTCTTCCTCCTGCCGCCTCCAGCCGGTCTCAGCACGCCCTCCTCCTCCCACAGGCCGCTCTCGGGGTTCAGGGACCACAGCTTCATCTTCTGCAGGTGCTCCGCCATCCACACCTGCCCCGCGTCCATCCTCACCTGCACCGGCCCCGCCTGCAGCTCCGCGCCGCTGGCGCCTTCTCGGAAATCCACGGCGAACATGCCGTAGGTGCGCAGGGGGACGATTTCCCCCTCGGCGTTGGCGAAGCTCAGGTCGCTGGAGGCTGCGCTGGCCGTGGCCATGTCCCGAGGATCCACGAAGGTCACGCTGGCTTTGACCGTGCCGTTAAAAACCTCCCCGGAGGGCCGGAGGAAAACTCCGGCCGGCAGCAGCAGCTCCCCCACGGGCTCCCGGCCGCCGGATTCCCCCAGCGGGATCGCGTTGCTCTGACCCCCATCCAGCTCCACCGGCTCCTTCTTGCGCAGCATCTTCACCTCGTGGTACACGGCTCCTCCCCGCCGGTCGAAGGGCAGCACCTTGACCGTGTCCACCAAGCGCTGCTGGCCGTCCACGAAGCGGGCGACCAAGCGCCGCGTGTCCGGCGGCACCTCGATGGTGAAGGAGCCCTGGTAGCCGGTGAACCCCACTTTTTTCCCCCCGAGGAAGATGTGGCCGAAGCGCAGCGGCTCCCCGGTGTCGGCCGCCATCACCCGGCCCTGCACCAGCACCCGGGGCTGGGCGCAGGGCCCGCAGCCGCACTCGGCCACCACCTTGACGGGCAGCACGGAGCCCGCGCACTGCACCTGCCGCAGCTCCATCCTGCGCACCCCGCAGCAGCGCCCCGACTCCTCCCCGCACCCCGCGGGGCCCCCCGGGCACGGCGAGGCCGGGCAGCGCCCCACGTTGTAGTAGCGGGAGCCGCCGGCATCCTGCGGGCACTCGCTGGGCAGCTCCACCAGGCTGGGCTCCGGCTCCGCCCTGCAGCTCTGCTGGCCCTGGGCTAGGGGAGATGGTGGCATTAGAGGGGACAGCGGGGGTGTCGCCACCCCGGAGGAGCCCCCGCGGTTCTGGCTCACCCAGCACGGTGAGCTGCGCGGGCTCCGAGCGGATGGAGCCCGCCTCGGAGCTGGCTTTGCAGTGGTAGGTGCCCGCCTGCTGCGGGGCCAGCCCCCGCAGCTCCAGGCGACCGCTGGCGCGCTGAGCCGGCCCCTCCAGCAGCGTCCCGTTGTGGTACCTGCGGGGACAGGTGACAACGCGACAAGGCCACGAGGCTCAGCGGGGACAGCGCCGCCAGCACCCCCTGCGCCCTCTCCGCCCGCTGCGCCGCCTCACCAGAAATATTTTTGGGGCTCGGGAGTGCCCGAGGCTTTGCAGCAGAAAGTCGCGTCCTGCCCGGCCTCCCGCACCTTGGCCGCGGGGTGCAGCACCATGTAGGGCTTCTCTGCAAAGGGGTGAAAAGGCCAGCTAGCCCATGGGCTACCGCGGCTCCCCCAGCCATGGGTACCCCAAAATCCGCACCCCCTTCTCACCGAGCCGCCGCATCCTCAGGTGCGCCACGGCCACGCCCGAGCCGTTGGTGGCGATGGGTGCCAGCGCCGGGGCGAAGCCGTGGCGGAGGGCGCTGATGTTGGCGGAGGGGCCCGGGCACAGCCCCGAGGCCGTGAATCGCCCGCGGGCGTCGCTGCGGGCCAGCAGCGCCCGGGGTGGCCGGCCAGGTACAGGCGGGCGTCGGGCAGCGCCGCCCGGCGGAGGTGAGCACCGTGCCGTGCAGCGTGAGCCCCGGGCAACCTGCGCGGAGCGGGGCGAGCTCAGAGCCCAGCGGAGGCACCGGGGGAATAGGGGAGGAAGGAATGGGGGTGCCCTAGGGATATATAGGGGTGCCCTGTAGATAAACAGGGGTGCCCTATGGATGAATTGGGGTGCGCTATGGATAAATAGGGGTGCCCTATGGATAAATAGGGGTGCGCTATGGATAAATAGGTGTGCCCTATGGATGAATTGGGGTGCCCTGTAGATAAACAGGGGTGCCCTATGGATAAATTGGGGTGCGCTATGGATAAATAGGGGTGCCCTATGGATGAATAGGGGTGCGCTATGGATAAATAGGGGTGCGCTATGGATGGATTGGGGTGCCCTATGGATAAACAGGGGTGCCCTGTAGATAAACAGGGGTGCCCTGTAGATAAATAGGGGTGCCCTATGGATAAATAGGGGTGCCCTATGGATGAATTGGGGTGCCTCTAGATAAATAGGGGTGCCCTATGGATAAATAGGGGTGCCCTATGGATAAACAGGGGTGCCCTATGGATGAATTGGGGTGCCCTATGGATAAATAGGGGTGCCCTATGGATAAATAGGGGTGCGCTATGGATAAATAGGGGTGCGCTATGGATGAATTGGGGTGCCCTATGGATGAATTGGGGTGCCCTGTAGATAGGATCGCCTGGCTAAAGGTGCTTGGGGGTCACTACCTGCCATCCTCCAGGTGAGTGTCACGTACCTGGGCAGGGTTTGGGGGTCCCTACCTGCACACAGGTGAGTGACACATACCTGGGCAGGGTTTGGGATCCGTATCTGCCCTTCCCCAGCTCACAGGTGAGTGTCACGTACCTGGGCAGTGTTTGGGGTCCCTACCTGCACACAGGTGAGTGACACATACCTGGGCAGGGTTTGGGATCCGTATCTGCCCTTCCCCAGCTCACAGGTGAGTGTCACGTACCTAGGCAGTGTTTGGGGTCCCTACCTGTGCTCAGGTGAGTGTCCCATACCTGGGCAGTGTTTGGGGTCCCTACCTGTGCTCAGGTGAGTGTCACGTACCTGGGCAGTGTTTGGGTTCCCTAGCTGCACACAGGTGAGTGTCACCTACCTAGGCAGGGTTTGGGGGTCCCTACCTGCCATCCCCCAGGTGTGTCCCGTACCTGGGCAGGGCCCGGCGCTGCACTCCCGCCGCTCCTTGGCCTTGCCGTGGCAGCACAGGGTTTGGGGGTCCCTACCTGCCATCCCTGAGCTCACAGGTGACTGTCACCTACCTGGGCAGGGTCTGGGGGTCCCTACCTGTGCTCAGGTGAGTGTCCCGTACCTGGGCAGGGCCCGGCGCGGCACTCCCGCCGCTCCTTGGCCTTGCCGTGGCAGCGCAGCTCCTTGTGCGGGGCGGGGCTGTGGTCGCTGCCAGCCCCAGGTGAGTGACACCTACCTGGGCAGTGTTTGGGGTCCCTACCTGCCATCCCCCAGGTGTGTCCCGTACCTGGGCAGGGCCCGGCGTGGCACTCCCGCCGCTCCTTGGCCTTGCCGTGGCAGCACAGGGTTTGGGGGTCCCTACCTGCCATCCCTGAGCTCACAGGTGAGTATCACCTACCTGGGCAGGTTCTGGGGGGTCCCTACCTGTGCTCAGGTGAGTGTCCCGTACCTGGGCAGGGCCCGGCGCTGCACTGCCTCCTCTCCTTGGCCTTGCCGTGGCAGCGCAGCTCCTTGTGCGGGGCGGGGCTATGGTCGCTGCCAGCCCCAGGTGAGTGACACCTACCTGGGCAGGGTTTGGGGTCCCTACCTGCGCTCAGGTGAGTGTCCCGTACCTGGGCAGGGCCCGGCGCGGCACTCCCGCCGCTCCTTGGCCTTGCCGTGGCAGCGCAGCTCCTTGTGCGGGGCGGGGCTGTGGTCGCTGCCAGCCCCAGGTGAGTGACACCTACCTGGGCAGTGTTTGGGGTCCCTACCTGTGCTCAGGTGAGTGTCACCTACCTGGGCAGTGTTTGGGGTCCCTACCTGCCATCCCCAGGTGAGTGTCCCGTACCTGGGCAGGGCCCGGCGCGGCACTCCCGCCGCTCCTTGGCCTTGCCGTGGCAGCGCAGCTCCTTGTGCGGGGCGGGGCCGCGGGCGCTGCGGCAGCGGCGGGCGCGGCTCTGCCAGCCCCAGGTGCCGCAGGTGCTGCTCGAGCAGCGGCTCCAGGGCGACCAGTGCGACCAGAACACGTCACCTGTGGGACAGAGCGTCACTGGGAGCCAGCAGCGCAGGGGTTAAACGGGGAGCGGTGCGCGCCTGACACGCTCGGGGGCAGGGGGATACAGGTGTGATACAGGTGGGATACAGGTGTGATACAGGTGTGATACAGGTGGGATACAGGTGTGATACAGGTGGGATACAGGTGGGATACAGGTGGGATTCAGGAGGGACTCAGGTGTGATACAGGTGTGATACAGGTGGGATACAGGTGTGATACAGGTGGGATACAGGAGGGACTCAGGTGTGATACAGGTGTGATACAGGTGGGACTCAGGTGAGACACAGGTGTGATACAGGTGGGATACAGGTGGGATACAGGTGGGATACAGGTGGGACTTAGGTGTGATACAGGTGGGATTCAGGTGAGATTCAGGTGAGATTCAGGTGTGATACAGGTGAGATACGGGTGTGATACAGGTGGGACTCAGGTGAGATACAGGTGGGACTCAGGTGTGATACAGGTGGGACTCAGGTGAGATACAGGTGTGATACAGGTGTCATACAGGTGAGATACAGGTGTGATACAGGTGAGACACAGGTGAGGTACAGGTGTGATACAGGTGTGATACACGTAAGACACAGGTGAGACACAGGTGGGACATGGTTGTGGCAAATGTGGAATACAGGTGTGACAGATGTGCCAGGTGTGCCAGAGGTGGGACACCGCTGTCCCTGGTACACCCCAGCTGCCCCCAGGTACCCCAAGTACCCAGGTAGCCCAAACCCCCCGCAGGTACCCACATACACCCAGGTACCCAGGTACCCACATATACCCAGGTACCCATATATCCCCAGGTACCCAGGTAGCCCAGGTAGCCCAGGTACCCCCAGGTAGCCAAGGTACCCAGGTAGCCCAACCCCGCAGGTACTCAGGTACCCACATATCCCCAGGTAGCCCAACGTCCCGCAGGTAGCCCCGCTCACCCCTGGGGCACAGGAAGCGCACGCTGTAGTCGGCGCAGGCCGTGCCCGGTGCAGGCAGCGCCCCGCAGGTACCCGGGTACCCAGGTAGCCCAAACCCCCCCAGGTAGCCCAGGTACCCAGGTACCCATATATCCCCAGGTAGCCCAGGTACCCAGGTAGCCCCAGGTAGGCCAGGTACCCAGGTACCCATATATCCCCAGGTAGCCCAGGTAGCCCAGGTACCCCAGGTAGCCCAGGTACCCATATATCCCCAGGTAGCCCAGGTAGCCCAGGTACCCAGGTCCCCAGGTAGTCCAGGTACCCAGGTACCCATATATCCCCAGGTAGCCCAGGTAGCCCAGGTACCCAGGTATCCATAGGTATCCCAGGTACCCAGGTACCCCTATATCCCCAGGTAGCCCCAGGTAGCCCAGGTACCCAGGTACCCATATATCCCCAGGTAGCCCAGGTAGCCCAGGTAGCCCCAGGTAGCCCAGGTACCCAGGTACCCATATATCCCCAGGTAGCCCAGGTACCCAGGTACCCATATATCCCCAGGTAGCCCAGGTACCCAGGTACCCCTCCCCAGGTGGCCCACCCTGGGGCACAGGAAGCGCACGCTGTAGTCGGCGCAGGCCGTGCCCGGGCGCTGCTCCCGGTGCAGGCAGCGCCCCGCAGGTACCCATATATCCCCAGGTAGCCCAGGTAGCCCAGGTAGCCCGCTCCCCCCGCAGGTAGCCCAGCCGCCCCGCAGGTAGCCCCGCTCACCCCTGGGGCACAGGAAGCGCACGCTGTAGTCGGCGCAGGCCGTGCCCGGGCGCTGCTCCCGGTTCAGGCAGCGCAGCCCCCGCCCGGGGCTGGCGAGCACCCGCTGGCGCAGCGCCTCGGGCGAGCCCCGGCCCGCGCTGCGAGCCTCCATCGCCACCGGGCCCGCGCACACGCGGCCGCCCGAGGACACGCGGATGGCGGCCAGGCTCTCGTGGTCACCGTCACCGCCGGGGTGGTCGATGTTGAACCAGGAGGTCCAGGCGGCGCCTTGGCCTGGGGGAGGGGATTGGGGTGGGGACAGTGAGGGGATAATGAGGGGACAGTGAGGGGTGGGGACAGTGAGGGGACACTGAGGGGACAGCGAGGGGTGGGGACAGTGTGGGGATAATGAGGGGACAGTGAGGGGACAGTGAGGGTGGGGACAATGTGGGGGTAATGTGGGGACAGTGAGGGGTGGGGACAGTGTGGGGATAATGTGGGGACAGTGAGGGGACAGTGAGGGGTGGGGACAATGTGGGGATAATGTGGGGACAGTGAGGGGACACTGAGGGGTGGGGACAATGTGGGGATAATGTGGGGACAGCGAGGGGTGGGAAAATGTGGGGATAATGTGGGGACAGTGAGGGGACAGTGAGGGGACAGTGAGGGGTGGGGACAATGTGGGGATAATGTGGGGACAGTGAGGGGACTCTGAGGGGTGGGGACAATGTGGGGATAATGTAGGGACAGTGAGGGGACACCGAGGGTGGGGACAATGTGGGGATGGGGACAGTGAGGGGACACTGAGGGGTGGGGACAGTGTGGGGATAATGTGGGGACAGTGAGGAGACAGTGAGGGGTGGGGACAATGTGGGGATGGGGACAGTGAGGGGACATGGAGGGGACAGTGAGGGGTGGGGACAATGTGGGGACAGAAAAGGATGGGGACAGTGAGGGGTGGGGGGACAGCGAGGGACAGTGAGGGGTGGGGACAATGCGGGGATAATGTGGGGACAGTGAGGGGACAGAGTGGGGATGGGGTAGGGACAGTATGGGGACAGAGGGGGACTGTGTAGGGACAGAATGGGGACAGTGTGGGGATGGGCACAGTGAGGTGACAATGGGGACAGGGTGCAGATGGCGTGGGGACAGTATGGGGACAGAGTGGGGATGGGGACAGAGTGGGGACAGTGCGGAGATGGACTGGGGATGGTTTGGGGACAGGGTGGGCACAGAGCGGGGACGGTTTGGGGACAGAGGGGACAGGGTGGACACAGGGCAGGGACAGTTTGGGGACAGAGGGGACAGGGTGGGCACAGGGCTGGGGACAGTTTGGGGACAGAGGGGACAGTGGCCGCACCTGCCGTGCCCAGGTCCAGCTCCTCCAGCCCGGGCGGGGCTTTCCAGGGTTTCCCGGCCTTGCCCGGCCCCGAGTCGTTCTCCAGCGGCTCTGGGGACACGGAGGTGACACTGCCACATCCCCGGGGACACGGAGGTGGCACTGCCACACCCCAAAAACCCTCAAAAAAACCCCAAAATACCCCAAAACAACCCCAAAACCCCACAAAAGAACCACAAAATAACCAAGAAAATCCCCAAAAATTCCCCAAAACACCCAAAAAAGCCCAAAAAACCACAAAACCCCCAAATAAACCCCAAAACAACCCCCCAAAAGCCACCGAAAAACCCCAAAAACCCCCCAAAAAATCCCAAAAACCCTCAAAAAAACCCCAAAAAACCACAAAAACCCCACAAAAAAAGTCCAAAAACCCCAAAATCCCAAAAACCCCAAAAAACCCAAAAAAACCCAAAAACCAAAAACCCCAAAAAACCCCCCAAAAAACAAAAAACCCCCCAAAAAAACCCCCAAACACCCAAAATACCCCAAAACAACCCCAAAAATAACTGAAAAAAATCCGAAAAAAACCCGAACTCCCTTTTCTTACCTGTTAGCCCGGCGGCGAGCAGCGGCAGCTGTGCCAGCAGCTGTGCCAGCTGTGCCAGCTGTGCCAGCTGTGCCAGCTGTGCCATGGCAGCTGCGGGTGGCGCCGGAGCCGCGGCCGGAGCTGCCCCGGCTTTTATCGGGCCCGGGCTCGGCCCGTTCCGGGGTGAAAACCCCCCCAAAAAACCTCCCAAAAAAACCCCAAAATACCCCAAAACAACCCCAAAAACCCCACAAAAGAACCACAAAAATAACCAAGAAAATCCCCCAAAAAATCCCCCAAAACACCCAAAAAAGCCCAAAAAACCACAAAAACCCCCAAATAAACCCCAAAACAACCCCCCAAAAGCCACCGAAAAAACCCCAAAAAACCCCAAAACCTCCCAAAACCCTCAAAACCCCAAAAAATCCCAAAACCCTCAAAAAACCCCAAAACCACAAAAACCCCACAAAAAGTCCAAAAAACCCCCCAAAAACCCCAAAAAACCCAAAAAACCCCCAAAAAACCCCAAAAACCCCCAAAAAACCCCCCAAAAAACCCCAAAAAACCTCAAAAAAACCCCAAAATCCCCCCAAAAATCCCCAAAACAACCCCAAAAATAACTGAAAAAAATCCGAAAAAAACCCGAACTCCCTTTTCTTACCTGGAAGGCCGGCGGCGAGCAGCGGCAGCTGTGCCAGCAGCTGTGCCAGCTGTGCCAGCTGTGCCAGCTGTGCCATGGCAGCTGCGGGTGGCGCCGGAGCCGCGGCCGGAGCTGCCCCGGCTTTTATCGGGCCCGGGCTCGGCCCGTTCCGGGGTTTTGGGACCGAGCCCGGGACGGGAGCGCTGCCCGAGGCTCCGGGATTGTTTGTGTCGAGCTGCTAAAATTGGAAGGCGGCGGGGAGGGAGAGGGGAAAAAAATATAAAAACAACAAAAAAACCAAAACAAAACAAAAAAAAACAAAAAAAACAAAAAAAAAACAAAAAAAATTTACAAAAATATATTTTAAAAAAATGTGAAAAGGGAAAAAAAAAAAAGCCATTACAGAAATATATATTAAAAATATGGGGAAAGGGAAAAAAATTAAAAAAAAAAAAAAGCAATTACAGAAATATATATAAAAAATATGGGAAAAGGGAAAAAAATTTTAAAAATATTTTAAAAAATTAGAAAAATATATATAAAAAGATTAGAAAAATATATATAAAAAGATAAGGGAAAAGGGAAAAAAAATTAAAAAAAAAAAAAGCAATTACTGAAATATATATAAAAAATATGGGAAAAGGGAAAAAAAAATTTTAAAAATATTTTAAAAAATTAGAAAAATATATATAAAAAGATAAGGGAAAAGGGAAAAAAATTTTTAAAATATTTTAAAAATATTGCAAAAATATACTTGTTTGTGTCGAGCTGCTAAAATTGGAACGCGGCGGGGAGGGAGCGGGGAAAAAAAAAAATTACAAAAATATATTTTAAAAAATATGTGAAAAGGGAAAAATTTAAAAAAAAAAGAATTACCGAAATATATATAAAAAATATGGGAAAAGGGAAAAAAAATTTTAAAAAATATTTTAAAAAATTACAAAAATATATATAAAAAGATATGGTAAATAGGAAAAAAATTTTTAAAAATGTTTTAAAAATATTGCAAAAATATATACAAAAAATATGGGGAAAGGGAAAAAAAATTTAAAATATTAAAAAATATTTTTAAAATATTTTAAAAATCTTTTAAAAATATTACAAAAATATATGTAAAAAAATATGGGAAAAGAGAAAAAAAATTAAAAATATTTAAAAAATTTTACAAACTATATATAAAAAAATATGGGAAAAGGGAAAACAATTTTAAAAAATATTTTAAAAATATTACAAAAAAATATATATATAAAAATATGGGAAAAGGATAAAATATATTAAAAATATTTAAAAATATTAAAAAATATATTACAATATTTAGAAATATAAAAAAATATGGGAAAAGGGAAAAATATAATAAAAAATATTTTAAAATATTAAAAAAATGGGATGGACTGGGATGAACTGGGATGGACTGGGATGGACTGAGATGGACTGGGAGGGACTGGAGGAGATTTGGGATGAACGAGGAGCCCCCAACTGCAGCCAAACCCCCAAAAATGTCCCTGTCCCAAATCCCAAATCCACCCCCAAATTCCCTCTCATCCTAAATCCATCCCCAAAATTTGGGACTTGGCCCTTCAGAGGGGCACTGGGATGGACTGGGAGGAACTGGGATGGAACTGGAGGAGATTTGGGATGAACGAGGAGCCCCCAACTGCAGCCAAACCCTAAAATATCCCAAAACCTCCCAAAAACTTCCAAATCCCAAATTCCCTCTCATCCCAAACCCATCCCCGAAATTTGGGAATTTGCTCTGATTTGGGGGAACTGGGGGGACTGGGAAGAATTGGGAGGACTGGGAAGGACTGGGATGGAATGGGAGGGACTGGGATGGAACTGGGATGGACTGGGAGGGACTGGGATGGACTGGGATGGACTGGGATGGACTGGGAGGGAGTGGGATGGAACTGGGATGGACTGGAGAAGATTTGAGGTGAACGAGGAGCCCCCAACTGCAGCCAAACCCCAAAAAATCCCAAAAAATCCCAAAACATCCCAAAAGCTTCCAAATCCCGAATTCCCTCTCATCCTAAATCCACCCCCGAAATTTGGGAATTCGCTCTGATTGGGGGGAGCGGGAGGAGGGGGGAGGATTTGGGACGAACGAGCGGCCCCGGCCGGGCGGAAATCCCGGAAATCCCGGAAATCCCGGAAATCCCGGAAATCCCAGAAATCCCGGCGGAATTCCCGGAAATCCCGGAAATCCCGGAAATCCCGGCGGAATTCCCGGAATTCCAGCGGCTGGGGAGAGTCCGGGGGGATTGGGGGTCATTGAGGGATTTGGGGGTCACAGGGGGGGATTGGGGTCACGGGGGATTTTCGGGTCACAGGACAGTTTTGGGGTCACGGGGACAGTTTTGGGGTCACATTGGCAGTTTTGGGGCCACAGGGGGGAATTTTGGGGTCACATTGGCAGTTTTGGGGTCACATTGGCAGTTTTGGGGTCACATTGGCAGTTTTGGGGTCACGGGGGGGAATTTTGGGGTCACAGGGACAGTTTTGGGGCCACAGGACAGTTTTGGGGTCACAGGGGGATTTTGGGGTCACGGGGCAGTTTTGGGGTCACGGGGCAGTTTTGGGGTCACAGGGGGGATTTTGGGGTCACGGAACAGTTTTGGCGTCACGGGGGGAATTTTGGGGCCACAGGGACAGTTTTGGGGTCACAGGACAGTTTTGGGGTCACAGGGGGGGATTTTTGGGGTCACATTGGCAGTTTTGGGGTCACAGGACAGTTTGGGGTCACGGGGCAGTTTTGGGGTCACAGGGACAGTTTGGGGTCACAGGGACAGTTTGGGGTCACGGGGGAATTTTGGGGTCCCGGGGCAGTTTTGGGGTCCCGGGGCAGTTTTGGGGTCCCAGGGCAGTTTTGGGGTCACAGGGGGGATTTTGGGGTCCTTGGGGCAGTTTTTGGGGCAGTTTTTGGGCAGTTTTTGGGGTCCCGGGGCAGTTTTTGGGGCAGTTTTGGGGCAGTTTTGGGGCAGTTTTTGTGGCAGTTTTGGGGCAGTTTTTGGGGTCCCGGGGCAGTTTTGGGGCAGCTTCTGGGGTCCCAGGGCAGTTTTTGGGGGTCCCGGGGCAGTTTTTGGGGTCCCGGGGCAGTTTTGGGGTCCCGGGGCAGTTTTTGGGGCAGTTTTGGGGTCACAGCGGCACCACGCAGTCGCTGCCCGGGTACTCGGCCGCCCCCAGGCCGAACTTGCGGCGCAGCTCGTCGGGCACGAAGCGCCCGGCCAGGAAATGTCGCCTCCCCCGGAAGCGCCGCGTCACCTCCTTGGGCGCCGCCAGCGACACCAGCACGGCCGGGCTGATGTCACCTGCGCCAGCCGCGGCCGATGTCCACCCTGGGGACGGGGACAGGGTCAGGGGACAGCGGGGACAGCGGGGGAGAGGGACAGGGGGACACCCTGGGGACAGGGACAGGGTCAGGGGACAGCCGGGACAGCGGGGACAGGGACAGGGGGACACCCTGGGGACAAGGGACACGGTCAGGGGACAGCAGGGACACATCCCAGCCTGGGGACAGGGTCAGGGGACACCGGGGAACAGCGACAGGGGGACATCGGGGGACAGCAGGGACAGGGGGACACCCTGGGGACAGCAGGGGACACATCCCACCCTGGGGACAGGGACAGGGTCAGGGGGACAGCAGGGACACAGCCCAACCTTTTGAGAGGGGACAGGGACACACCAGAGGTCATGGAGAGGGCACAGAGGGGACACGGAGGTGACACAGGAGTGGCACGGGGGGACACAGGGTGGCACAGGGTGACACAGGGGTGGCACAGGGGTGGCACAGGGTGACACAGGAGGGACACAGGAGGGACACAGGGTGGCACAGGGTGACACAGGGCGGTGTCACCGCCGCTGTCCCCGCATGCGCTGCCTTTGTCCCCTGCGGCTCCGCCCGGCGCTGCGGGAGGGGGGAGGTGACACGGCCAGCGCGGGGGGGGGACACGGGTGATGACAATCCCAGACACGCGGGAATGTTTGGGAATGACACATCTGGCAGGGCCACATCTGGCAGGGACATCGCGAATGACGTCATGTCTCGGGCCGGGCACTTTGTTATTTCCCGTGGATGCCACAACCCTCGCGGGGGGGACGGGAGTGTCCCCAACCCTGCCGGGGACACCTCGGAGGGGTCACAGGGATGTCCCCACCCTGCCAGTGGCACCTCGGGGTGTCCCGGGGATGTCCCCACCCCGTCAGTGACACCTCGGGGGTGTCCCCAGTCTTGCCAGGGTCACCTCCGGGGTGTCCCCAACCCTTCCAGGGTCACCTCGGGGGTGTCCCCACCTCTCCAGGGACATGTCAGGGGTGTCCCCACCCTCCCAGGGTCACCCCGGGGACTCCGCGCTGTGCCTGAGGTGACA
This sequence comes from Muscicapa striata striata, assembly GCA_030060385.1. Taxonomy (NCBI): domain Eukaryota; kingdom Metazoa; phylum Chordata; class Aves; order Passeriformes; family Muscicapidae; genus Muscicapa; species Muscicapa striata. The sequence continues at coordinate 114,034 of JAREIS010000498.1, read as the reverse complement.
CCGCCACGGGCGCGGTGACAGCGGCGCGGGAGGAGCAGCGCGGGGAGGGGACAGCGAGGGGACACTGAGGGGACACCTGAGGGGACATCCAGGCTGACGATGGGGACGCGGATGTGGCGCAGCGTGGCCAGGATGGCCGCGCACGGCTCTGTCCCCTCTGTCCCCAAGGCCACCTCGGCCCCCAGCACCGCGTCCACCACGGCGCTGTACGCGTCATTGATGAGCTGCACCTGCGGCGACAATGACAGCGACACTGCGGGGGTGGCCCCGTGTCACCCCTGAGGCCGAAAACCCGATTTGCTGCCCCTCCCCCCCCCCCAAATTATATATGTATATATAAATATAAATATAAATATAAATATAAATATAAATATAAATATATAAATATATAAAATATATAAAATATATTTATATTTATATATATAAATATAAATATATATAAAATATATATATATATATATATAAAAATAGAATAGAATAAAATGAAATTAAATAGAAAAAATAGTATAAAATAGAATAAAAGAATAGAAAAGAAAAGGAAAAGGAAAAGGAAAAGGAAAAGGGAAAGGAAAGGAAAGGAAAGGAAAGGAAAGGAAAGGAAAGGAAAGGAAAGGAAAGGAAAGGAAAGGAAAGGAAAGGAAAGGAAAGGAAAGAAAAGAAAAGAAAAGAAAAGAAAAGAAAAGAAAAGAAAAGAAAAGAAAAGAAAAAGAAAAGAAAAGAAGAGAAAAGAAAAGGAAAGGAAAGGAAAGGAAAGGAAAGGAAAGGAAAGAAAAGAAAAGAAAAGAAAAGAAAAGAAAAGAAAAGAAAAGAAAAGAAAAGAAAAGAAAAGAAAAGAAAAGAAAAGAAAAGAAAAGGAGAATGAAATAGAATGAAATGAAATGAAATGAAATGAAATAAAATAAAATAAAATAAATAGAATAGAATAGAATAGAATAGAATAGAATAGAATAGAATACAATACAATACAATACAATACAATACAATACAATACAATAAAAATTAAATAGAATAAAATGAAATAGAAAAGAAAAAAGAAAAGAAAAGAAAAGAAAAGAAAAGAAAAGAAAAGAAAAGAAAAGAAAAGAAAAGAAAAGAAAAGAAAAGAAAAGAAAAGAAAGAAAAGAAAAGGAAAAGAAAAGAAAATAAAAGAGAAATTTAAAAATAAAGTAAAATAAAATAAAATAAAATAAAATAAAATAAAATAAAATAAAATAAAATAAAATAAAATAAAATAAAATAATACAATATAAAGCCCCTCCCCCAGGCGCGGCCCGGGCCAGGAGAGCGAATTTTGGGTCAAATTCCTCCGTTCCCGGCGCTGGGAGATTCCAAACCTCGCAGCGCCGGTGGCGGCGGGAGGATCGCGCGGAATGCCCGGGATCCCGGGGGCGGGGCGGGGGGAGCGGGGCGGGAACGGGGGAGCGGGGGAGCGGGGATTTGGGGTTCAGGGAGGGGAGAGAGGGATAAAATCTGATTTAAGGGGGTTTTGGGGATTTTCGGGGATTTTGGGGGATTTTGGGGTTTGGGAGGGGGAAAGGGGAGGGAGAGAGGGATAAAATCTGATTTAAGGGGATTTTGGGGGGATTTTGGGGGATTTGGGGTTCGGGGGAGGGAAGAGGAGGGGAGAGGGATGAGTCTTGGTCTGGGGATTAGGGGTTTGGGGTTGGGGAGGGAAAATGGGGGGAAGGGGGATAAATCTGGATTTAGGGGTTTGGGGTTGGGGGTAGGAGTGGGGATGAGGGTATCTGAGTTGTAGGGGTTTTGGGGAATTTGTGGGGGTTTTGGGGATTTGGGGTTTGGGGTTTGGGAGGGATATGGGAGTTGGAGGAGGGGCCTGTGGGGCTTTGGGGTTGTGGGGTTTGGGGTTTTGGGGCTTTGGGGTTTTGGGGTTTGGGTTGGCTTGGGTTTGGGGTTTGGGGTTGTTGGGGGGTTTGGGTTTGGTTGGGGTTTGGGGTCTGGTTGGGGTCTTGGGGTTTGGGGTTTGGGGTTTGGGGTCTTGGGGTCTTGGGGCCTTGGTGGGGTTTGGCTGGGGTCTTGGGGCTTGGGGGTTCTGGGGTCTTGGGGTTTGGGGTTGTGGGGTCTTGGGGTTGGGGCTTGTGGGGTTTGGTGAAGATGGTGGGCTCGTAATCCTGGGGGAATGAAATAAAGATAAAAATCAAAATCAAAATAAAATAAAAATTAAAATAAAAATTAAAATAAAAATTAAAATTAAAATTAAAATTAAAATTAAAATAAGAAAAAGAAAAAGAAAAAGAAAAAGAAAAAGAAAAAGGAAAAAGAAAAATAATAAAAATAAAAATAAAAATAAAAATAAAAATAAAAATAAAAATAAAAATAAAAATAAAAATAAAAATAAAATAAAAATAAAAATTTTAAAGGGAGCCTGTGAGGGCTCAGGTTGGAGTGGGGAGGGGACGGGGGAGGGGACACGGGGGTACCCACGAAGATGGTGGGCTCGTAATCCTGGGGAATGAAATAAAAATTAAAATTAAAATTAAAATTAAAATTAAAATTAAAATTAAAATTAAAATTAAAATTAAAATTAAAATTAAAATTAAAAAAAAAAAAAAAATTTTAAAAGTGGAGCCGAGGGGGCTCGGGGTGAAGCGGGGGAGGGGACAGGGCTCGGGGCCAGGGGTACGCACGAAGCAGCGCAGGTGGCGCGCGCACACGAGCCCGATGGCGCCGGTCTGGGCCGGGCCGCACAGAACCAGCAGCGCCCGCTGGCGGCGCGACAGCGACGGGAGCGGGAACGCCTGGGGACACCAGAGGGGACACTGTCACTGTCACTGTCACTGTCACACTGCGGGACAGCGACGGGAGCGGGAACGCCTGGGGACACCAGAGGGGACACCAGAGGGGACACTGTCACTGTCACTGTCACACTGCGGGACAGCGACGGGAGCGGGAACGCCTGGGGACACCAGAGGGGACACCAGAGGGGACACTGTCACTGACACTGTCACTGTCACACTGCGGGGACACTGACACTGTCACTGTCACTGTCACACTGCGGGAAAGCGACGGGAGAGGGAACGCCTGGGGACACCAGACGGGACACGGGGACACTGTCACTGTCACACTGCGGGGACACTGACACTGTCACTGTCACTGCCACACTGCGGGACACGGGGACAATGTCACTGTCACTGTCACACTGCGGGGACACTGACACTGTCACTGTCACTGTCACACTGCGGGACACGGGGACACTGACACTGTCACCGTCACACTGCGGGGACATTGACACTGTCACTGTCACACTGCTGGGACATTGACACTGTCACTGTCACACTGCTGGATACGGGGACACTGTCACTGTCACACGGGGACACCTCGGGGACACCGGAGCCAGAGCCGGGGTGTCCCTGAGCAAGAGGAGGATGCTGAGCCCCAGGAAGGGTTGGGGACACTGCCACAGCTCCGGCACCAAAATATCCCAATATTCCAATATCCCAATATTCCAATATTCCAATATCCCAATATTCCAATATCCCAATATTCCAATATTCCAATATCCCAATATTCAAATATTCCAATATTCCAATATTCCAATATTCCAATATTCCAATATTCCAATATTCCAATATCCCAATATTCCAATATTCCAATATTCCAATATTCCAATATTCCAATATTCCAATATTCCAATATCCCAGTATTCAAATATTCCAATATTCCAGTATTTCAATATTCAAATATTCCAATATTCAAATATTCAAATATTCCAATATTCCAATATTCAAATATTCAAATATTCCAGTATTCCAATATTCCAATATTCCAATATTCCAATATTCCAATATTCCAATATTCCAATATTCAAATATTCAAATATTCAAGTATTCAAATATTCCAATATTCCAATATTCCAATATTCCAATATTCCAATATTCCAATATTCAAATATCCAATTATTCAAATATTCAAGTATTCAAATATTCCAATATTAAAATACCCCAATATTCAAATATCCGAATATTCAAAAATTCCAACATTCAAAAATTCCTGCGGCGCCGGGAGCCGGGAAGGGCCGATGGAAAAGCTGAGGCGGGCGGGGAGCACAAAGCGGCCCTTGATGCTTCCTCCCCCCCCCTCCCCCTCCTCCTCCTCCCTCTCCCCCTCCTCCTCCTCCTCCCCCTCCCCCTCCTCCACCCCAGCAGCAGCGCCACGGCCACAAACGGGGACACCTGGGCACATCTGGGGACACCCCCAAGGTCCCCTCCCCTCCCCGAGCCCCCAGAAGGGCCGAGCATCCCCCCCCCTCCCCCCCCATGGGGACCCCAACCCCGGTGTGGTGTCCCCAACACCGATGGGATGTCCCCAGCCCTGTGCCCAGTCCCATTGTGGTGTCCCCAGTCCCTCTGGAGTGTCCCCAACACTGATGGGATGTCACCAGCTCTGCCTGAGGTGTCCCCATCCCTCTGTCCCCAACCCCTCTGGGGTGTCCCCAGCCCCTCTGAGCTGTCCCCATCCCTGTCCTCAGCCCCTCCGGGGTGTCCCCAGCCCCCCCGGGGTGTCCCCAGCCCTGTCCCCAGCCCCTCTGAGGTGTCCCTATCCCTGTCCCCAACCCCTCTGGGGTGTTCCCAGCCCCTCTGAGCTGTCCCCATCCCCACTGGGGTGTCCCAAATCCCTGTAAGATGTCCCCATCCCCACTGGGGTGTCCCCAGCCCTGTCCCAGCCCCCCGGGATGTCCCCAGCCCCCTCCCGGGCTGTCCCCAGCCTCTGTAAGATGTCCCCAGCCCTGTCCCAGCCCCCTCCCGGGCTGTCCCCAGCTCCCCGGGGGTGTCCCCAGCCCCTCTGAGTTGTCCCCAGCCCTACCTTGGTGACAGCCACGGCACAGGCGTGTCCCCAGATCTCGATCAGCTGCTGCCGCCCGAAGCGATAATCCTCGAGCAGCTCCTTCTGCATGGCCTCGGCCTCGGCCTGGCTGCGCGGGGACACCGCGGTGACAGCGCTGTCCCCACCCCGAGCGGAGCCGGGACCCCGCTCCAATCCCGGGGATGGGATTTGGGGACACCGCGGTGACACCGCTGTCCCCACCCCCGAGCGGAGCCGGGACCCCGCTCCAATCCCGGGGACGGGATTTGGGGACACCACGGTGACACTGCTGTCCCCACCCCCGAGTGGAGCCGGGACCCCGCTCCAATCCCGGGGACGGGATTTGGGGACACCACGGTGACACCGCTGTCACCACCCCGAGCGGAGCCGGGACCCCACTGCACACCGGGGACGGGATTTGGGGACACCGGGAGAGCGCTCGGGGGGCGCAGGGTGGGGGTGGGCAGGGGTGGCACAGGGGTGACACAGGGATGGCACACGGGTGTCACACAGTGTCACACAGATGTCACACAAATGTCACTGTGCCCCCCAGGCCGGGGCTGCAGCGGCGCTCGGCTGAGCTCGGCCCCAGTTCCCTGTTCCCAGTTCCCAGTTCCCTTTCCCCGTTCCCCTTTCCCTTTTCCTTTCCCAGTTCCCAGTTCCCTTTCTCAGTTCCCGATTCCCAGTTCCCTTTCCTGGTTTCCAGTTCCCAGTTCCAGATTTCCAGTTCCCAGTTCCCAGTTCCCTTTCCCAGTTCCCTTTCCCGGTTCCCTTTCCCAATTCCCAATTCCCAATTCCCAATTCCCAGTTCCCATCCCATCCCTGTATCCCTGTATCCCATCCCATCCCATCCCTGTATCCCATCCCTGTATCCCATCCCTGTATCCCATCCCTGTATCCCATCCCTGTATCCCATCCCATAATTCCCATCCCATCCCATAATTCCCATCCCATCCCATCCCATCCCATCCCATCCCATCCCATCCCATCCCATCCCATCCCATCCCATCCCATCCCATCCCATCCCATCCCATCCCATAATTCCCATCCCATCCCAATCCTTTGGTGCCCTCTAGTGAGTCCCAGCCCTGTCCCAGCCCCACACGGGACAAAATCGGGGCCAAAGGGGCGGGAAGGGACCGAGCGGGCCCGGAGCCGCTCCGTGGCGAGCGGGGGCCGGGGGGCCGGGGTCGGGAGGACCGGGGTGGCCGGGGTGGTCGGGGGTGGCCGGGGGTGGCCGGGGGTCGGGAGTGTCCGGGAGTGGCTGGGAGTGGCCGAGGGTGGCCGGGGGTGACGGGGGGCCGGGGGTGGCCGGAGGTGGCCGGGAGGGCTGGGGTGGCTGGGGGCCGGGGGTGGCTGGGAGTGGCCGGGGTGGCTGGAGGTGGCCGGGAGGGCCGGGGGGTGCCTGGGGGTGGCTGGGGGGTGACGGGGGGCCGGGGTGGCCGGGAGTGGCCGGGGGTGGCCGGAGGTGGCCGGGAGTGGCCGGGAGTGGCCGGGGGTGGCCGGGAGTGGCCGGGAGTGGCCGGGGGCCGGGGGGTGGCCGGGGTGGCCGGGCCCAGCTGTGTTGTCCCTCGCCCAACAAAAGGCGCAGTTCCGCACGTCCGTTCCCGGAGCAGATTGTCCCCGATCGCTGCTGGCAGCGACGCTCCTGGCCCCGGCCCCGCGCTGGCAGCGGCCCCGGGCGGGGACACGGCCGGGGGTACTCCCGGGAGCGGATCCAGCTCCGCATCCCAGTTCTGCATCCCAGCTCCGCATCCCAGCTCTGCATCCCAGCTCTGCATCCCAGCTCCGCATCCCAGCTCTGTATCCCAGCTCTGCATCCCAGTCTCTCCTCCCATCCCAGTCCCAGATCCCAGTTCCACATCCCGACACTTTATCCCGGCTCCGTGTCCCCTTTCTGCATCCCCGATCCACGTCCAAGCTCCAAATCCCAGTTCCAAATCCCAGTTCCACATCCCAGTCCCAGAACTCAGTTTCCAGTTTCCCCAGTTTCCCCAGTTTCCCGTCCCAGTCCCGTATCCGCTCCCATTCCCGCTCCCGTTCCGCCGCTCCCCCCGGCACAGCCCGGCCGCGGGACCCCCCGGTCCCCTCCGCGTGTCGCCGGTGTCCTCAGGGTCCTCACAGTGCCCATCCCGCTGTCCCTCTGTCCCCTTGTCCCCCTGTCCCTCTGTCCCTCTGTCCCTGTCCCCTCTGTCCCTCTGTCCCCCTGTCCCTCTGTCCCCCTGTCCCCCTGTCCCTCTGTCCCTCTGTCCCCCTGTCCCCCTGTCCCCCTGTCCCTCGTCCCCTCCCGGCCCGTTCCCGCCGCAGCCATGGCGATCCGCGGTGCGGTTGCTCCGGTAACGGCGGCGGCTCCGTCGGTACCGAACCCCCCCGAGCCCGGTGGACACCGGTGGGCACCGGGACCCTGCCCGGGGGGGCTGGAACCGAACCGGGGCAGCTCCCGGGGAACGGGGCCGGTTCCGGGGCAGCCCCGGCGGAGCGGAACCGCCCGGAGCTCACGGTCGGTTCTACCGGGGCCGGTTCTACCGGGGCCGGTTCTACCGGGGCCGGTTCTACCGGGGGGGCTCCTCGGGGGACCCCCGGGCTCACCTGAGGTACCGGGGCGGCTCCCGGGAGGGGCAGGACTCGGAGCTCATGGCGGGGAGCGGCGGCGGAACCGAGCCCGGGGCGGGAGCGGAGCCGGCGGGAGCGCGGAGCCTCCGGTTGGACCGGACCAGGTGGGAACGGGAGAGGGTCGGAATCTCCGGTTGGACCGGATCCTATGAGAGCGGCGGAGGAACCGAACCCTCGGCAGGACCGGACCCGGCGGGAGCCGCACGGAGCCTCCGGTAAAACAGGATCCCCCGGGAATGCCGAGACCCTCCGGTCGGACCGGATCCCCCGGGAATGCCGAGACCCTCCGGCCGGACCGGATCCCCCGGGAATGCCGAGGTCCCTCCGGCCGGACCGGATCCCCCGGGAATGCCGAGACCCCTCCGGCCGGACCGGATCCCCCGGGAATGCCGAGGTCCCTCCGGCCGGACCGGATCCCCCGGGAATGCCGAGGTCCCTCCGGCCGGACCGGGGCCGGCGCTCGGCGGTGCCGCCCGCGGGGAGGCGGCTCCGGTGCCCCCGCCCCGCTCCCGGTCCGGCCCCGCTCCCGGGAATTCCAAACCGCGCTGGAATCTCCAGCGGGATCCGCATCCCCCGCACCGGGGGACACGCGGGGAGGGGAACAAGGACACGGCCCCTCCTTCCATCCCAAATTCCCAGGAAAATCCAGAGAATTCCCAAAGGGAGATCCCAGTTCCCTAAGGGGGATCCCAATTTCCAGGGGGTTCCCAATCCTAAAGGGAATCCCAGTTTCCAGGGGGGATTCCCAGTTCCCTAAGGGGAATCCCCAATTCCCTGAGGAGGATCCCCAATTCCCAAAGGGAGATCCCAGTTCCCTAAGGGGGATCCCAATTTCCAGGAGGTTCCCAATCCCAAACAGGAATCCCAACCCCAAAGAGGGACCCCACACCCAAAGGAGAATCCCCAACTCCCAGAGACGGTTCCCAATCCCCAAAAGATTCATCCATTTCTTTTATTTATTAATTCTTTATTAACTATTAACCAACAGGAATTGCAACAAGCTCGGGATGGGGGGGAAGAGCCTGGAAAGAGCCAGGAAAAGAGGGGAAAATTTGGGAAAAGGCTGGGGGAGGGCAGGAGAGGCAGGACTGGGGGATTTTGGGGGATTTTGGGGGATTTTGGGGGTCAGACGTAGTTCTGCAGGCCGAACTTCTCGCGCTCCAGCTCGGCCGGGGGCCGCAGGAAGTAGAGCTCCTCGGGGGTGGGCGGCACCCAGCGCTCCGTGTGGAACCGGGACTCGCCCACCTGGAAACGCGGGAAGCACCGGGAATTGGGCCGGGAATTGTGATGGGAATCACCGGGAATTGGGCAGGGAATCACCGGGAATTGGGCCGGGAATTGTAATGGGAATCACCGGGAATTGGGCAGGGAATCACCGGGAATTGGGCCGGGAATTGTGATGGGAATCACCGGGAATTGTGATGGGAATCACCGGGAATTGGGCCGGGAATTGTAATGGGAATCACCGGGAATTGGGCCGGGAATTGTAATGGGAATTGGGCCGGTAATCACCGGGAATTGGGCCGGGAATTGTAATGGGAATTGGGCCGGTAATCACCGGGAATTGTAATGGGAATCACCGGGAATTGGGCAGGGAATCACCGGGAATTGGGCCGGGAATTGTAATGGGAATTGTGCTGGGAATTGTAATGGGATTTGTAATGGGAATCACCGGGAATTGGGCCGGGAATTGTGATGGGAATCACCAGGAAATGGGCCGGGAATCACCGGGAATTGTGTTGGGAATTGTAATGGGAATCACCGGGAACTGGGCCGGGAATCACTGGGAATTGTGCTGGGAATCACCAGGAATTGTGCCGGGAACTGTGCTGGGAATTGTAATGGGAATCACCCGGGAATTGTGCTGGGAATTGTGCCAGGAATCATCAGGAATTGTGCTGGGCATCACTGGGAATTGTGCTGGGAATCACTGGGAATTGTGCTGGGAATTGTGCTGGGAATCACTGGGAATTGTGCTGGGAATTGTGCTAGGGATCACTGGGAATTGTGCTGGGGAATCATCGGGAATTGTGCTGGGAATCACTGGGAATTGTGCTGGGAATTTTGCTGGGAATTGTGCCAGGAATCATCGGGAATTGTGCTGGGGATCACTGGGAATTGTGCTGGGAACTGTGCCGGGAATTGTGCTGGGAATGGTGCTGGGAATCACTGAGAATCACTGGGAATTGTGCTGGGAATTGCAGGAGGAGCAGCCCCAGGGCGGGTGAGGGGAAGGGGCTGTGCTGTCCCACATTCCTGAGGGATTCTGCCAGCCTGGGGTGATCCCAAATCCCACGGGATCCCAGAGGGGCAGCCCCCCTGTCCTGCCCCTTTTTCCCCCCAGGAATCCCAAAATCCCCCAGTTCCCCCGGGAATCCCAAACCTTCCAGCCTGGAGTGATCCCACATTTCCAGGGGATCCCAAATCCCTCAGGATGGATGGATCCCATTGATTCCAGGATCCCATGGGATCTCAGAGGAGCAGCCCCCACCTCTCTTCCCCCTGGAATCCCAAAATCCCCCAATTCCCACTGGGAATCCCAAAATCCCCCAATTTCCCCCGGGAATCCCGAACCTTCCAGCCTGGGGTGATCCCACATTTCCAGGGGATCCCAAATCCCTCAGGATGGATGGATCCCATCGATTTCTCTGGGATTCCAGGATCCCATGGGATCTCAGAGGAGCAGCCCCCCCACCTCTCTTCCCCCTGGAATCCCAAAATCCCCCAGTTCCCCCCGGGAATCCCGAACCTTCCAGCCGGGAACGTCCCGCATGATTTTGGCCTCCTCGTCCAGGTTCTGCCGCAGCATCCGGAGAGTTCTGGGGGACAGGGGCAGGGAGAGGGATCCCAAATCCAGAGGGATCCCAGACCCAGAGGGGATCCCAAATCCAGAGGGATCCCACATCCAGAGGGATCCCAGTTCCATTCAGGGGGTCTAAGTCCCGTTTAGGGGATCCCAGTTCCATTCAGGGGACCCCAGTTCCATTCAGGGGGATCCCAGTCCCATTCAGGGGTCCCAGTTCCATTTGGGGGGATCCCAGTCCCGTTTGGGGGGGTCCCAGTTCCATTCAGGGGGTCCCAGTCCCGTTCAGGGGTCTCAGTTCCATTTGGGGGATCCCAGTCCCGTTCAGGGGATCCCAGTTCCACTGAGGGGTCCCAGTCCCGTTCAGGGGTCCCAGCTCCATTTGGGGGATCCCAGTCCCGTTCAGGGGTCCCAGCCCCGTTCAGGGGTCCCAGTCCCATTTGGGGGGGTCCCAGTCCCATCTGGGGGGGTCCCAGTCCCATTTGGGGGGGTCCCAGTTCCATTGAGGGGTCCCAGCCCCGTACCTGCGGTCGGACTCCGCCTGCAGCAGCGGCATCAGCGCGATCCGAGCCTCCAGCTCCTCAATCAGCAACCGCCTGCAGGGAACGGGCTGGACACGGGCTGGGAGGGACTGGGAGGGACTGGGAGGGACTGGGAGGGACTGGGAGCACTGGGAATGGGCACGGGAATGGGAACTGGGAGGGACTGGGAGCACTGGGAGGGACTGGGGGCACTGGGAATGGGACTGGGAAGGACTGAGGGCACTGGGAAGGGGAATGGGAGCACTGGGAATAAGCACAGGAATGGGAATGGGAACTGGGAGGGACTGGGAATGGGCACTGGGAATAGGACTGGGAGCATTGGGAGAGAGTGGGAGGCACTGGACGGGCCCTGGGAATGGGCACTGGGATGGACGGGGAATGGGCACTGGGAATGGGGACGGGGAATGGGGACTGGGAAGGACTGGGAATGGGCACTGATGAGCACTGCTGGGCACTGCACTGGGAGCTCTGGGAATGGGCACTGGGAAATGGGCACACTGGGAACACTGGGAGGGGCTGATCTGGGAGCTCTGGGAATGGGCACTGGGGGCACTGGGAGCTCTGGGAATGGGCACTGGGAGAACTGGGAGGGGCTGAGGGCACTGAGAGGTGCCCACAGCCATTAGCGCAGGGAGCCCCGGGCTAACCGGAATACCCGGGCTAACCCGAATAGGCCGGGATAACCCGAATACCCGGGATAATCGGGATAACCGGGATAATCGGGATAACCGGGCTGGGGATACCAGGGGCTCGGAGCGTCACCTGCGCTCGCGGTTCCACTTGACCAGGGTGTAGTAGCCGAGCAGGAGGCTCCCGATGCCGAGCGCGAACAGGCTGTACCCTGAGGGCAGCGGGGGGGGCGCTCAGCGCGGGGCCCGCCAGAGGCCGCACGGCCCCGCACGGCCCCGCTCCTGCCCCTCCGCCGCTCCCGCCGCGCTCACCTGAGAGCCCGCGGCGCGGGAGGTGCCGTTTGTAGTCAATGGGGCCGTACCCGCCCGGCGGGGCCATGTCCTGCTTCACCTTCGGCGCCGCCATTGCGGCGCTGTTTGATGACGTCACTGCGCCGCGCCGCCCGCGCGCCCAGTTCCCGCGCTCGGGGAACTCACGTGGTGCAGTCACGTGAGAGGCGGGGCCGCTGCTTAAAGGGGCAACGCGAGTTTAAAAGGGCAATGCCACAGGGAGTGCTGATGCTTAAAGGGGCAACGCGCTCTTAAAAGGGCAATGCCACAGAAGAGGCGGAAATTTGGGGGTGCATTTGGGGTCACTGAGCCCCCAGGTGTCCCCGAGCTCACCTGAGGAGCTCAGAGCCCCCTGGAACCCCCCAAAGGCTCAGAGCCCCCCCATGACTGACGGGGATATTGGGGAGCCCCCAGTCTGACCCCCAACCCTTGGCTCTGCTGCTTCCCAATCACAGAATTCCCAGGAATTCCCAGGAATTCCAGCAGCTCCAGGTGTATTCACCTGTGCCTGACCCCCCTCAATCCCACCAGGAGCAGGGAAATGATCCCCAGGATCCCCCAGGATGCTTTTGCCATCTCCAGGTGAACATTCCCAACGCTCCCATCCCATCCCATCCCTTTCCCTGGGAATATTTTCCAGCTCTGGATTGAGGTCGTTGTGTCCCAGCTCTAATCCCGCCCTAATCCATTGGCTCCACCAGGATTTAGGGATTTGGTGGATTTTGGGGAAATTCCTGGTGCCAAACCTGAGTTATTCCCATTTTTTCAGGATTTTGGGTATTTCCAGAGGGATGGATCAACAGTTTGGAGTCAGGGAGATCCAGTAATTCCTTGGGATCATCTTCAAACCAACAGAATCCAGTAACTCCTTGGGATCATCTTCAAACCCAACAGGATCCAGCAATTCCTTGGGATAATCTTTCAAACCAAGAGGATCCAGCAATTCCTTGGGATCATCTTCACACCCAAGGGGATCCAGCATTTTCTGGGATAATCTTCAAACCAAGAGGATCCAGCAATTCCTTGGGATCATCTTCAAACCAAGAGGATCCAGCATTTTCTGGGATCTTCCTCTCATCCAAAAGGATCCATCGCTTCCTTGGGATCTTCCACCCAACAGGATCCACGTCTTCCTTGGGATTGTCTTCCCAACCCAACGGGATCCATCAACTCCTTGGGATCATCCTCCCACCCAATGAGATCAAATAATTCTTTGGGATCATCCTCCCATCCAATGATGGGATCCCAAATTTTTTTGGGATCATCTTCACACCCAATGGGATCCAGCAATGCCTTGGGATCATGGAATCATCCTCCCACCCAATGAGATAATTTTTTTGGATCATCCTCCCATCCAATGGGATCCATAATTTCCATGGGATCATCTTCACACCCAACGGGATCCATCAATTCCTTGGGATCATCCTCTTATCCAGCGGGATCCTTTAATTCCTTGGAATCATCTTCCCCTCAGAATAAGATCAATCAATTCCTTGGGATCATCTTCCAATCCAAAGGGATCCATCAATTCCTTGGGATCATCTTCCAATCCATCCTTTTCTGGGATCATTTTCCCATCCAACGTGATCATTTAATTTCTTGGGATCATTGCATCAGGATCCATTCCCACGATTCCCCAGCAATCCCACGAGATCTGCCCATGGAAATTTTGAAATTTTCCATGGAAAACCAGGCTGGAAAATCCCAAATATCCCAAAATTTTCCAATCCTTCCAAGATGGGCTTTATCTGCAGCCAGATCCATTCCCTGATTCCCTCTTTTCCCAATCCAGCGGCTTCCGTGACCGGAAATTCAGGATAATTCCATGGAAATTCGGGATAATTCCATGGAAATTCAGGATAATTCCCTGGGATTCAGGATAATTCCATGGAAATTCGGGATAATTCCCTGGGATTCGGGAGAATTCCATGGAAATTCCCACATAGCCGTGGTTGCTGAAAATGCTCCAAAAACTTGGATTTTTCTGCAGAATTGGGGGGAAAATCTGGGAATGTCCTTGGTCTGTTCTCCTTCCAGAGGGAAACGATCCATGAGTTTTCTGGGAATGTTCAGGTGAAATCCAAAGGTGCTGGAGCAGGAATTCCAGGTGGGAATGAAGGACAGTTTGGATTTATGGATTTGTACCTCTGAAATTCCATGGAAAATCCATAAAAATCCCAGATTTTGCCATCTTCTTTTCCCATTTTTTTTTTTTGTCGTCCTGTTTTTGGTTTTTTTTTGGGAATAAATCTTGACAGAGGAGGGAGGAGATCCAGCTTTGTCTGGGTGATCCATGAGATGCATCCTGATCCCCAAAATCCTGGGAATTTGAGGCAGATCCAGGAATTTCCCTGTTTATTGTCATTCCAATTCCAACCCCCAATTAATTATTAATTAGTTATTAATTATTAATTGTTGATTCTGGATCCTTCTGCTGGCTGGATTAGTGAGAATTATTACATTTTGGGATTTATTCTGGATTTTTTTTTTCCCCCTAAATCTCCAAAAATTTTCTTCATTTCACCCCCTCCTGCAACCCAAATTCCCAGTTTTCCATCTGGGCTTGAACTTTGGGAATTCAATTCCAATTCTTCCCAAAAAAAAAAAAAAGGATAATTGGCTGGGAGAATCCAGAGGTAAAGGAATAAATCCTGAAATGAGGATAAAAATAGACATGGAGTAAACCCCAATCCCGAATCTGCTGGAATTTTATATTTCCTACATTTTCCTCAGGAATGGCCGGCGCAGGAATTCCTGGAATATAAAAAAAAAAAAAAAATGGGAAATCACCTTTTATCCAAGCTGGGAATGCTGAGGAAGAAGATCCTTGGATGGAAAAAAAAAAATCCCAACCCTTTTTAAAAATTTTTTGTGAAATCAAAATCCCGAAATCCAAGAAAAAAACCAACACGGCTCCTGAATTCCACCATGGGAATTTTCCCATGAAAATCCGGGAATTTTTTTTTTTTTTTTTTATTATTATTTCACAAGTTGCTAAAATCTAAAGTACAACGGTGCTTCCTCGTTATTCCGCGGTGTCCTAGAAAATCCCAAAATCCCGGCGGCTCCGAGCGGGAATTTTATGGCTTTAGGGACCCCCTGGATCCGGGAGCTGGAGCCCCCCCGGAACAGCTCATGCAGCAAAGCTCAGGAAGAGCAGGAAAAATGGGATCCAGGATCCCGAGGGATTTGTGGGATTGAAGGGTTGGGTGGTGTTCCCATGGATCCCAGAGATCTCTGGGATTTGGGAATTCTAAAAGTGATCCAAGAGATCTCAAGAGTTGGGAATCCCAAAGATCTCAGGATTCCGGAGCCCCAATGGGTTTGGGAATCCCAAAAGGGGATCCAAGAGATCTCAGGGATTCCGGAATTCCAAAAGGGATCCAAGAGATCTCAGGGATTCTGGGAATGCTGATAAAAATTCAGGGGCCTCAGGGATTCCAGAATTCCAAAAGGGATCCAAGAGATCTCAGGGATTTGGGAATTCCAAAAGCCTGAAGGATTCAGGAATTCCAAAAGGGATCCAAGAGATCTCAGGGATTTGGGGATTCCAAAAGGGATCCAAGAGATCTCAGGGATTCTGGAATTCCAAAAGGGATCCAAGAGATCTCAGGGATTTGAGAATTCCAAAAGGGATCCAAGAGATCTCTGGGATTCTGGGAATGCTGATAAAAATTCAGGGGCCTCAGGGATTCCAGAATTCCAAAAGGGGATTCAAGAGATCTCAGGGATTCTGGAATTCCAAAAGCCTGAAGGATTCAGGAATTCCAAAAGGGGATCCAAGAGATCTCAGGGATTTGGGGATTCCAAAAGGGATCCAAGAGATCTCAGGGATTCCAGACTTCCAAAAGGGATCTAAGAGATCTCAGGGATTCAGGAATTCCAAAAGGGATTCAGGGGCCTCAGGGATTTCAGAAATCCAACAGCTCTCAGGAATTTGGGAATCCCAAAGGGAATCCAACAGCCTCAAGAATTTGGGAATCCCAAAGATCTCATAAATTCGGGAATCCCAAAATGGATCCAACAGATCTCAGGGATCCCAGAATCCCAAAAAGGATCCAAGAGACCTCAGAGAATCCCAAATCCCAAAGGGGATCCAGCAGCAGGAATAAACCCAAAATTTGTTCCCAAATTCCCCCCTCCTCCACCATTCCCAAACATTTCCCTTCCAGGGCAGAATTCCACAATTCCCAAACGGGAATTTTCCATTTAATTGAGATTTTTTTCCCCCATTTTTCCCATTTTTTTGTGTGGTTGTTTTGGTTTTTTTTTTTTTTTCTTCTTTTTCCTGGAAAAAGGAGACTAGGAAGAGGTTTGGAATATCTGTATTGAAGAGTTGGAACAACTCTGAACCTGAACCATCCCAATCCCAAAAAAAAAAAAAACCCCGTGGGAATGTGGAATTTTCTGAAGGAAAAACCATTCTGGCATTCCAACATGGAATTTTTTTTCCCAGATCGATCCCAAATTTGGCAGAAATTGAATAAAAACAAATCCTCCAAATTCCCAGCAACATTCCAAGGAAAAAATGGGAAAAACCACGTCAGAATCAGGCTGGATCCCAGGTGGGAATTTGGATTTTTCCAGCCTCATTCCAGGCTGGAATTCTGAGTTTTAGCCCCATTCCATAAATATTTTGGATTTTCAGCCCCATTCCATAAATATTTTGGATTTTCAGCCTCATTCCAGGCAGGATTTTGGGTTTTCCAACCTCATTCCATGCTGGATTTTCTCTCCCCTTCCAAACAAATCTCTCCCAAATATTTTTTTGGGGGATTTATCCTGAATTATCCATTAAAAAAAAAAAATAAAATCAGGATGGAACATTTGGAAGCATGGACAAAGAGAATTGTTTGGATTTTTAATTCCAAATCCTTCAATTCCAACATTCCTGATTATTTTAGTGATCCAGAGTTGGCTGAAATTCCAATTTCCATGGGAATTCTGCTGGGATCCAGAAAGTTTTGACGTTGTTTTTATCCCATTGAATCCTTCTGCTCCCCTTTCATTCCCTGTTTTTTTTTTTTTTTTTTTTTTTTTTTTTTTTTTTTGGTCAGGAATCATCCAAACACCAGGAATAAACCAACCCTTCAAATAAAATTTTGGATTTTAATCGGAGGGATTTTTTTTTTTTTTTTGGAATAAAGGAACTTGTTCCAAATCTTGGCATCCATGAGGAAAAAAAAAAACAAAACAAAACAGGAGAGGAAAATTCCCTGAATCAACCCCAAAAAATTCCACGTGGGAAAGGAACGGCGACTTTTCCATCAAATCCGATGGAATTTATGGAATTCCACGTCGGCATCTCCTGATCCAAGCTTGGAATGAAAACTCCAAAATTCCAAAATTCCAACCCAATTCCCACATTTGAGCTCTTCACATCCCTATGGAAAACACCCCCAAAATCTGGATCTGGCTGGGAATTCTGGGGGTTTTTTATCCAACAAATCCCAGTTTGGAAAATGAGTTTTGTTTTTTTTTTTTTTTTTTCCCAAAGCTAAATCCCTAAATATTGAAATGTCAGGAAAAGTGGGAAAAGGGAGGGGATCCAAGGAATTCTTGGCTTCAGTGATTCCTAAGAAAATAAATTCGGCTTTTCCTGAATTTTTTTCCCCTCCTTTTTTTTTTTTTTTTTTTTTTTTTTTTTTTTAATATACAGATCTCTAAATTATATATATTTATAATTTCCCCAAGAAAATTTCCCAAAGAATTTTTCTAAGGCCTGGAATTCTGCCCCTTGGATTTGTCTGGAATTTGGGAAGAAGCCCAAGGAAAAAAAAATGATGAGAAAGCAAAATGAAACCAAACTGGCCCTGGATGGATTTTGGGTTGAACCTCTGGAATTCCCAAAAAAAAAAAAAAAAAAAAAAAAAGATGGAAAATTCCATCCCAAATGGATACAGGAGCATGCTTGGGATGCCTGGAAGAACTGGAATCACGGAGGGAAGGATTGGGAATGGCTCCCAACCCTCCCTGTCTGCATCAGCTGCTGGAATTCCTATAAATTTTTGGAATAATATCCCTCAAAACAACAACAGAAAAGGAAAAAAAATAAAAATAACCAACCAACCTAACCAACCCTCCCAAAGGAAAAAAAAATTCCCAAAAAGTTTCGCTTTGGAGTCTCTGGGAAATGTCGGGAAGGCCCAAAATTCGCGGGATGAGAAAGAACCAAAGGTGTGGGTTTTTGTTTTTTTGTTTTTTTTTTTTTTTTGTCTCTCAAAAGTTTGGGAACTACCAACAGTTCCGAAGTCTATTCCAACCAGAATCCAAGAAAAAAAAATGGGAATTCTCCTGCAGCAATTCCCACTTGCCAGCCAAGGGGGGGAAAAAAAAAAAAAACCAAACCATACTCAACCGGAATGGGGAACTTGCACTTTCTGTTCTTCACGGAATCGTGGGAATTTTGGGAAGATGGGGATGTGCCACCTGATTTCCCAGCTGGAAAAGGAGCAGGGAAAAGGAGCAGCCATGAACTTGGCTCACTAAATGCAGGATGGGGCTGGAATTCCTCTGTCCACGCCCCAAAATTCCAGAATTCCGGAGCGTTCCCGGCAAAAAGTTCGGCGTGGGTGGCGAAGGCAGAGAGAGAGAGAGAGAGGAGGAATCGCTGAGTCCTTTTTAAAATTTTTTTTTTTTTTTTTTTGTGCTGGTGCCAAAAAAATTCCAAAACTAAATACGGGAGAAAAAAAAAAAAAGAAAAAAAAAGAAGCCAACCCAAAAAAAAAAAAAAAAAAATTAAAATTAAGGAATTCTTCCTTCCCCCTTTTTTCTTTCTTTTTTTTTTTTTTTCTTCTCCCCTGCCAGCTTCCATGAAAAATCTGGGAGCCAACGGAGCCGGGATTCGGCCACCCCAACGCGGTCACTGGGACGGATGAGGAGTGGTTGATGTTGTTCTTGTTGCATCCTAGAAAAGCCTCGGGCGTTATCCAGCTGGGATTTAAAGCAGATTCCACGGAATTGTGGTAGAAAAAAAAACAAAAACAAAACAAAACAAAAATTTTCCAAAGGATGGCAGAGCCTGGCAAAGTTGTCCCTTGGGAATTATTTCCACGGAATTCTGCAATTAGAGAGTTGTGGAATGTGTCAGGAATGAAGGGGAATAATGAAAAAAATAAAGGAAATATAGGATTTTAGCATGGATTATCTCAGCGGGATCTGTCGCATTCAGGTTCCAAACTCATCCTGATAACGCAAAGGTTTTGGATCAAAAATGAGGATTTGAGATCTCTGGAATTCTGGAGTTATGGAATGTATTGGGAATGAAGGGAAATAATTTCTTAAAATGCCAAATCCTCATTAGAAGTTGTGGAATGTGTCAGGAATTAGAATAATGAAAAAAATAAAGGAAATATAGGATTTTAGCATGGGATCTGCAGGATCGTGTTCAGGTTCCAAACTCATCCTGATAACGCAAAGGTTTTGGATCAAAAATGAGGATTTGAGATCTCTGGAATTCTGGAGTTATGGAATGTATTGGGAATGAAGGGAAATAATTTCTTAAAAATGCCAAATCCTCATAGAAAAGCAGGATTTAAGCGTGGATTATACCAGTGGGATCTGGCGTGTTCAGGTTCCAAACTCATCCCGATAACGCAAAGGTTTTGGATCAAAAATGAGGATTTGAGATCTCTGGAATCATGGAATGGCTCTGGAATGAGGGGGGAAAATGCCAAATTCACATGGAAGAGCAGGATTTCAATATGGATTATTGAGATTTGTGCACAGGCAGAGCGGGGCTGACGAAGGGCAGGGCCCCACCTGCAGGGAAAAAAGGGAATTCTGCAATTAGGGAGTTGTGGAATGTCTCAGGAATGAGGGGGAATAATGAAAAAATAAAGGAAATATAGGATTTTAGCATGGATTATCTCAGCGGGATCTGGCGCATTCTGGTTCCAAACTCATCCTGATAACGCAAAGGTTTTGGATCAAAAATCAGAATTTGAGATCTCTGGAATCATGGAACAACTCAGGAATGAGGGGGAAAAATGCCAAATCCTCATGGAAAAGCAGGATTTAAATACAGATTATCCCAGTGGGATCTGGCACATTCAGGTTCTAAACTCATCCTGGTTTCGGGTCAAAAATGAGGATTTGAGATCTCTGGATTTATGGAATAGCTCAGGAATGAGGGGAAACAGTGTTAAAAACTTGCTAAATCCTCATGGAAAAGTGGGATTTAAGCGTGGATTATCCCAGTGGGATCTGGCACATTCAGGTTCCAAACTCATCCCAATAATGCAAAGGTTTTGGATCAAAAATCTGGATTTGAACTCTCTGGAATTCTGGAGTTATGGAATATATTTGGAATGAGGGGAAATGATTTCTTAAACATGCCAAATCCTCATGGAAAAGCAGGATTTAAATATAGATTATGCCACTGGGATCTGGCAGATTCAGGTTCCAAACTCATCCCAATATCAGATAAAAAATGAAGATTTGAGATCTCTGGAATTCTGGAGTTATGGAATGTCTTGGGAATGAGGGGAAATAATTTTTAAAAAGGCCAAATCCTCATGGAAAAGCAGGAGTTAAACATGGATTATCCCAGTGGCATCTGGCAGATTCAGGTTCCAAACTCATCCCAAAAAATTGAAAGGTTTTGTATTAAAAATCAGGATTTAAGCTCTCTGGAATTAAATGATGAAGTGATGGGTGAAGTTATTGGGAATAAAAGAATCCCAAGAAATCCATCAGGAAAACTCCCACTAAAATTTTCTTTTCAGCCTTTAAAATTTGCACCAGCAAGAATCAATAAATAATTCTTCACACCCCCAATCTGACCAGCACACAAATGGATTAATTAACCAAAAAAAGCTCCAAATGAACACATAAATTCCAGGGTTTTTTTCCCAAAGAAAAGCAGGTTTTTGGGATGCCATACAAAAAAGTTATTGGGAATAAAACATCAGGAAAACTCCCACTAAAATTTTCTTTCCATCTTTTAAAATTTGCACCAGCTTTACTTTCCCAGCAAGAAATCAATAAATAATTCATCACGCACGGATTGATAAATTAACCAAAAAAAGCTCCAAATGAACACATAAATTCCAGGGTTTTTTTTTCCCCAAAAAAAGCAGATTTTTTGGGATGCCATACCTGTGTTGATGGGGTTTTTCTTCCAGGCTCCTGCACTGCCCTTGCTGCCTGACCTCTCGTGTTTGCCGGGCCGGCTGCCGAGGGCGGCGCTGCCCGAGGAGCTCTGGATTTTGGGAGAGGAGCTGAAGGAGTGCAGGACCCCTCGGGAAGCACCTCGGGACATCTGGCTGGAACTCTGGGAAAAAAAACAAAAACAAAAAAAATCTGGGAGGATCTTTGGGAATGGATGATTTTTGGGACTGGATGATTTTTAGCACTGGCTGATTTTTAGCACTGGCTGATTTTTAGCACTGGCTCATTTTTGGCACTGCCTGATTTTTGACACTGGCTGATCTTTAGGAATGGCTGATTTTTGGGACTGGCTGATCTTTTGGCACTGGCTGATCTTTAGCACTTGGTTGATTTTTAGCATTGGCTGATTTTTGAGACTGGCTGATCTTTAGCACTGGCTGATTTTTAGCATTGGCTGATTTTCAGCACTGGCTGATTTTTGGCACTGGCTGATTTTTTACACTGGCTCATTTTTGGCACTGGCTGATTTTCAGCACTGGTTGCTCATTTTTGGCACTGGCTCACCTTTGGCACTGGCTCATTTTCAGCGCTGGCTGCCCTTCCCAAACCAGCACAACACCTACAACCCATCCCAGCCTCAACCAACCCTGAGGGCCAAACAGCCCTCAGACCCACAGCTTTACCTCGGGGCCATCCCCACAGCTCCACCTCAGGACCATCCCCACAGCTCCACCTCAGGGCCATCCCCACAGCTCCACCTCAGGGCCATTCCCACTGCTCCACCTCGGGACTCCACCTCGGGGCCATCCCCATAGCTCCACCTCATGGCCATCCCCACAACTCCACCTCAGGGCCATCCCCACAGCTCCACCTCAGGGCCATCCCCACAGCTCCACCTCAGGGCCATCCCCACAGCTCCACCTCAGGGCCATCCCCACAGCTCCACCTCGGGGCCATCCCCACAGCCCCACCTCAGGGCCATCCCCACAGCCCCACCTCAGGGCCATCCCCACAGCTCCACCTCAGGGCCATCCCCACAGCTCCACCTCGGGACCATCCCCACAGCTCCCACCTCGGGCCATCCCCACAGCTCCACCTCCCATCCCCAGCTCCACCTCAGGGCCATCCCCACAGCTCCACCTCAGGGCCATCCCCACAGCTCCACCTCAGGACCATCCCCACAGCCCCACCTCAGGACCATCCCCACAGCTCCACCTCGGGCCATCCCCACAGCCCCACCTCAGGACCATCCCCACAGCTCCACCTCAGGGGCCATCCCCACAGCTCCACCTCGGGGCCATCCCCACAGCTCCACCTCAGGGCCATCCCCACAGCTCCACCTCAGGGCCATCCCCACAGCTCCACCTCGGGGCCATCCCCACAGCCCCACCTCGGGGCCATCCCCACAGCTCCACCTCAGGGCCATCCCCACAGCCCCACCTCAGGGCCATCCCCACAGCCCCACCTCGGGGCCATCCCCACAGCCCCACCTCAGGGCCATCCCCACAGCTCCACCTCAGGGCCCATCCCCACAGCCCCACCTCCACCTCAGCCATCCCCACAGCCCCACCTCAGGACCATCCCCACAGCTCCACCTCAGGGCCATCCCCAGGACCATCCCCACCCACCTCAGGGCCATCCCCACAGCTCCACCTCAGGGCCATCCCCACAGCTCCACCTCAGGATCCCCACAGCCATCCCCACAGCTCCACCTCAGGGCCATCCCCACAGCCCCACCTCCAGGGGCCATCCCCACCTCCACCTCAGGGCCATCCCCATAGCTCCACCTCAGGACCATCCCCACAGCCCCACCTCAGGGCCTTCCCCACAGCCCCACCTCGGGGCCGTCCCCACAGCCCCACCTCGGGGCCATCCCCAGGCCCCTTCCCCATTCCTGGGCAACATGGCCCCTCTCCAGGCCGGGCCCTCACCTGCTTGAGCGCGTGGTGCTGCCCCACGGGCTCGGCCTTGGGCTGCCCGGGCGGCGCCGTTTGCTGCAGGATCCTCTGCTCGATCTCCTGCTCCTGCTGCAGGGCCTTGACGAAGGCGGCCTTGAGCCGGTTCGTGTGCTCGGCCTTGAGGGCCTTCTTCTGGTTGGAGGCCATGCAGGTCTCGCACATGATGGTGCCGTTCTTCTCCTCCCGCCAGCGGCACGTGAAGTCCGTGTGGCACTGCGCGCACAGGTAGGGCTCGCGGCAGGAGGCGGCCGCCGCCACCTTCCCTGAGGGACACACGGGGACACACGGGGACAAACAGGGCAGGTCAGCTCTGGTGTCACCTTCCCTGAGGGACAAACATCTGGGAATGGCCACTGTCACCTTCCCTGAGGGACAAACAGGGCCAAACGGGGACAAACAGGGCGGGTCAGCTCTGGTGTCACCTGCCCTGAGGGACACAAACCTGGGATTGGCCACTGCCACCTTCCCTGAGGGACAAAAACCTGGGAATGGCCGCTGCCACCGTCCCTGAGGGACAAACAAGGACACACAGGGACAAACAGGGCAGGTCAGCTCTAGTGTCACCTGCCCTGAGGGACAAACATCTGGGAATGGCCACTGTCACCTTCCCTGAGGGACAAATGGGGACCAACATGGCGGGTCAGCTCTAGTGTCACCTTCCCTGAGGGACAAACACCTGGGATTGGCCACTGTCACCTTCCTTGAGGGACAAACACCTAGCACGTTCTCTGAGGGACAAACAGGGCGAGTCAGCTCTGGTGTCACCTTCCCTGAGGGACAAACATCTGAGAATGGCCACTGTCACCTTCCCTGAGGGACAAATGGGGACAAACATGGCGGGTCAGCTCTAGTGTCACCTTCCCTGAGGGACAAACATCTGGGAATGGCCACTGTCACCTTCCCTGAGGGACAAAAACCTGGGATTGGCCATTGCCACCTTCCCTGAGGGACAAACAGGGACACACAGGGACAAACAGGGCCGGTCAGCTCTGGTGTCACCTTCCCTGAGGGACACAAACCTGGGATTGGTCACTGCCACCTTCCCTGAGGGACAAACATGGCGGGTCAGCCCCAGCATAGCCCTCCCTGAGGGACAAAAACCCTGCATTTCTGTAAAGTTTAAATTATTTTTGTCAAGTTTCAATGACCCCTGCCAGGTTTAAGTGATCCCTGCCAGATTTCAATGATTTATGCCAGGTTTAAACCCTGCATTTCTGGATGTTTCAATGATTTATGCCAGGTTTAAACCCTGCATTGTGGGAGGTTTCAATGATTTACACCAGGTTTAAACCCTGCATTTCTGGGATGTTTCAATGATTTACACCAGGTTTAAACCTTGCATTCCTGGGAGGTTTCAATGATCCCTGTCAGGTTTAAATGATCCCTGCCAGGTTTAAACCCTGCATTTCTGGGATGTTTCAATGATTTACACCAGGTTTAAACCTTGCATTCCTGGGAGGTTTCAATGATCCCTGTCAGGTTTAAATGATCCCTGCCAGGTTTAAACCCTGCATTTCTGGGATGTTTCAATGATTTACACCAGGTTTAAACCCTGCATTTCTGGGAGGTTTCAATGATCCCTGTCAGGTTTAAATGATCCCTGCCAGGTTTAAACCCTGCATTTCTGGGAGGTTTCAATGATCCCTGTCAGGTTTAAATGATCCCTGCCAGGTTTAAACCCTGCATTTCTGGGATGTTTCAATGATTTACACCAGGTTTAAACCCTGCATTTCTGGATGTTTCAATGATCCCTGTCAGGTTTAAATGATCCCTGCCAGGTTTAAACCCTGCATTTCTGGGAGGTTTCAATGATCCCTGTCAGGTTTAAATGATCCCTGCCAGGTTTAAACCCTGCATTTCTGGGATGTTTCAATGATTTACACCAGGTTTAAACCCTGCATTTCTGGATGTTTCAATGATCCCTGCCAAGTTTAAACCCTGCATTCCTGCCAGTTTCCACGCCCCCAGCCAGGCCTAAGCCTGGCTTTGCCCTCCCCGTGCCCACCTTGGCTCTCCAGCAGGTTCTGCACCACCTCCTCCAGCCCCACCAGGTAGATGAACTCGTTGTTGGCGGCGCTGGGCAGGAAGTTCATCTCCGGGGCGGGCGGTTTGGGCGGGGGGATCTCCAGCAGCGTCTTCTCCAGCTGCTTGCGCAGCGCCAGCTTGGCAGCGGCCTGGCGGCTGCCAGGGGCTTCACCAGAGCCCCCCAGGGCCGGGGCGCCCGCGGGGGCAGCGCCAGCCTGGCCTGAGGACACTCCTGAGCCTTTCAGGGACGTGGGGGACGCCTGGGGACAGAGAGAAATGGGATTGTTGGGACACCCAGGGCAGCGCCAGCCTGGCCTGAGGACACTCCTGAGCCTTTCAGGGACGTGGGGGATGCCTGGGGACAGAGAGAAATGGGATCAGTGGGACCATTGGGATAGCCTGGGGACACCCAGAGCACTGCCAGCCTGGGCTGAGGACACTCCTGAGCCTTTCAGGGACGTGGGGGATGCCTGGGGACAGAGAGAAAACGGATCAATGGGACCATTGGGATAGCCTGGGGACACCCAGGGCTGAGGCGCCTGCGGGGGCAGCGCCAGCCTGGCCTGAGGACACTCCTAAGCCTTTCAGGGACGTGGGGGATGCCTGGGGACAGAGAGAAAATGGGATTGTTGGGACACCCAGGGCAGCGCCAGCCTGGCCTGAGGACACTCCTGAGCCTTTCAGGGATGTGGGGGATGCCTGGGGAGAGAGAGAAATGGGATTGTTGGGACACCCAGGG
Source organism: Muscicapa striata striata (assembly GCA_030060385.1). Lineage (NCBI taxonomy): Eukaryota > Metazoa > Chordata > Aves > Passeriformes > Muscicapidae > Muscicapa > Muscicapa striata. Next base: position 88,463 of record JAREIS010000498.1, on the reverse strand, counting down.
CAGCGCCAGCCTGGCCTGAGGACACTCCTGAGCCTTTCAGGGACGTGGGGGACGCCTGGGGACAGAGAGAAATGGGATTGTTGGGACACCCAGGGCAGCGCCAGCCTGGCCTGAGGACACTGCTGAGCCTTTCAGGGACGTGGGGGATGCCTGGGGAGAGAGAGAAAATGGGAATGGGATCAGTGGGAATCAGGGAATGGGATCAATGGGATAGCCTGGGGACACCCAGTGCAGCACCAGCCTGGCCTGAGGAGACGGCTGAGCCCTTCAGGGATGTGGGGATGCCTGGGGACAGAGAGAAATGGGATTGTTGGGACCATTGGGATAGCCTGGGGACACCCAGAGCACTGCCAGCCTGGGCTGAGGACACTGCTGAGCCTTTCAGGGACGTGGGGGACACCTGGGGAGAGAGAAATGGGATTGTTGGGACATCCCAGAGCCCCCCAGGGCCGGGGCGCCCGCGGGGGCAGCGCCAGCCTGGCCTGAGGACACTCCTGAGCCTTTCAGGGACGTGGGGGATGCCTGGGGACAGAGAGAAATGGGATTGTTGGGACACCCAGGGCAGCACCAGCCTGGCCTGAGGACACTCCTGAGCCTTTCAGGGACGTGGGGGACGCCTGGGGACAGAGAGAAAATGGGATCAGTGGGAATCAGGGAATGGGATCAATGGGATAGCCTGGGGACACCCAGGGCAGCGCCAGCCTGGGCTGAGGAGACAGCTGAGCCCTTCAGGGATGTGGGGATGCCTGGGGACAGAGAGAAATGGGATTGTTGGGACCATTGGGATAGCCTGGGGACACCCAGAGCACTGCCAGCCTGGGCTGAGGACACTGCTGAGCCTTTCAGGGACGTGGGGGATGCCTGGGGACAGAGAGAAAAGGGAATGGGATCATTGGGAATCAGGGAATGGGATCAATGGGACACCCAGAGCAGAGCCAGCCTGGCCTGAGGAGACTCCTGAGCCTTTCAGGGACGTGGGAATCCCAGGAATTGCCAGGAAATCTCACCTGGGGGATGTTGACCAGCAGGCTGGAACTGGGGACTCCCCCCATTCCCACCCCATTCCTGTCAGGAATTCCCAGAAAATCCCAATGGGAACCCTCATCCTGGGGGATGTTGACGAGCAGCCTGGAACTGGGCACTCCCCCCATTCCCACCCCATTCCCAATGGGAATTCCCAGTGGGAACCCTCACCTGGGGGATGTTGACGAGCAGGCTGGCGTTGGGCATTCCCACCCTTCCCACCCCATTCCCAATGGGAATTCCCAGTGGGAACTCTCACCTGGGGGATGTTGACCAGCAGGCTGCACTGGACATTCCCACCCTTCCCACCCCATTCCCAATGGGAATTCCCAATGGGAACCCTCACCTGGGGATATTGACACTGGGCATTCCCACCCTTCCCACCCCATTCCCAATGGGAATTCCCAATGGGAACCCTCACCTGGGGGATATTGACACTGGGCATTCCCACCCTTCCCACCCCATTCCCAATGGGAATTCCCAGTAATTCCCAGTGGGAACCCTCACCTGGGGGATGTTGACGAGCAGGCTGGCATTGGGCATTCCCCCCATTCCCACCCCATTCCTGCCAGGAATTCCCAGTAATTCCCAGTGGGAAGCCTCACCTGGGGGATGTTGACGAGCAGGCTGGCGTTGGGCACGTTGGCCACGCGGATCAGGCCCTGCTGGATGATCCTCTGGCCCTGGATCTGCACCGAGGGCACGGAGGCGCGCGGCGCCAGCAGCAGCGGCGGCGGCCCCGAGCCCGAGTGCTGCCGCATCGTGTGGATTTGCTGGGAACACACAGAGGGGAAAGGGGGTGGAAAAGTGGGAATCAACAAGGTGTGAAGGGAAAAAAAAACAAACCCTGGGATGTTCTTCCCTTTCTTTCCAGAGCATTCCAAACCAAAATTCCCAAGTTTCTGAGTGAGAAAACATGGAAAATGGGGCTGGGAATCCAGGGAAAACATGGAAAATGGGGTTGGGAATCCAGGGAAAAGTGGGAATCTACAAGGTGTGAAGGGGAAAAAAAAACAAACCCTGGGATGTTCTTCCCTTTCTTTCCAGAGCATTCAAAAAAAAATTCCCAAGCTTCTGAGTGAGAAAACATGGAAAATGGGGTTGGGAATCCCTGGAAAAGTGGGAATCAACAAGGCATGAAGGGAAAAAAACCAACAAACCCTGGGATGTTCTTCCCTTTCTTTCCAGAGCATTAAAAAAAAAAATTCCCAAGTTTCTGAGTGAGAAAACATGGAAAATGGGGTTGGGAATTCAGGGAAAAGTGGGAATCTACAAGGCGTGAAGGGGAAAAAAAAAACAACAAACCCTGGGATGTTCTTCCCTTTCTTTCCAGAGCATTCAAAAAAAAAAATTCCCAAGTTTCTGAGTGAGAAAACATGGAGAATGGGGTTGGGAATCCCTGGAAAAGTGGGAATCAACAAGGCATGAAGGGGAAAAAAAAACAAACCCTGGAATGTTCTTCCCTTTCTTTCCAGAGCATTCCAAAAAAAATTCCCAAGTTTCTGAGTGAGAAAACCTGGAAAATGGGGTTGGGAATCCAGGGAAAACATGGAAAATGGGGTTGGGAATCCAGGGAAAAGTGGGAATCTACAAGGCGTGAAGGGGAAAAAAAAACAAACCCTGGGATGTTCTTCCCTTTCTTTCCAGAGCATTCCAAAAAAAATTCCCAAGTTTCTGAGTGGGAAAACATGGAAAATGGGGTTGGGAATCCAGGGAAAAGTGGAATCTACAAGGTTGAAGGGAAAAAAACAAACCCTGGGATGTTCTTCCCTTTCTTTCCAGAGCATTCCAAACCAAAATTCCCAAGTTTCTGAGTGGGAAAACATGGAAAATGGGGTTGGGAATTCAGGGAAAAGTGGGAATCAACAAGGCATGAAGGGGAAAAAACAACAAACCCTGGGATGTTCTTCCCTTTCTTTCCAGAGCATTCCAAACCAAAATTCCCAAGTTTCTGAGTGAATTTGTTGGGAAAACATGGAAAATGGGGAATCAAAAGGCACAAAGGAGAAAAAATCCTGGAATATTTTTTCTCTTCCCTCCATCTTTCCCTTTTCCTCCAAAACTATGAGGCAAGAAATCCTGTGATTGTTCCAGCCCTAAATTCCCACATTTCTGAGTGGATTTTTTGGGAAAACACAGAAAATGGGGTTGGGAATTTGTGGAAAAAATGGGAATCAAGAAGGCACAAAAAAAAAAAACCTGGAATAATACTCGGAATGTTCTTCCCTTTCCCTCCAAAACATGGGACAAGAGATGCTCTGAGCATTTCAGCCCCAAATTCCCAAATTTCTGAGTGGATTTTTTGGGAAAAACAAAAATGGGAGTTGGGAATTTGTGGTAAACTGGGAATCAAAAGGTACAAAGGAAAATAAAAAAAAAAATCTGGAACTTTCTTCCCTTTCCCTCCAAAACCATGAGACATGGGACACCCAGAGGCTGCCACATTCCAGCCCCAAATTCCCAAATTTCTGAGTGGATTTTTTGGGAAAACACAGAAAATGGGAGTTGGGAATTTGTGAAAAAAACCCAAATCAAAAACCACAAAGAAACCCCAGAACGACCCAAATGAACCCCAAAATCCCAGAAAATCCCAATTTTTTGGGAGAGCACACCACATGGGATGGGAGAAATTCCCAATTTTTTTTTTTTTTTTTTTTTTTTTTTTTTTTTTAATCCTGGGATAAAAAAATCTCACCTGGGCCCCTCGGACCAGGGGGGGCATCACGATTTGGGGGCTCTGCTGAGATCCCAGCTTGGCTGAGGCTGCCTGGCCCCCCCGGAGCAGAGGGGGGGGGATCCCCGAGCCTGGGACACGGCTGGAGGAGGGCTGGGAAAAATGGGAATAAAAATGGGAAAAGAGTCAGTGGGGGAAATGGGGGAATAATGGGGAAAAAATGGGGAATAATGGGAGAAAATGGGGGGAATAATGGGAGAAAATGGGGGAATAATGGGAATAAAATGGGGGTAAAACGGGAGAAAATGGGAGAAAAAATGGGGGGAAAATAGGAATAAAATGGGGGGAATAATGGGAATAAAATGGGAAAAAATGGGAGAAAAAATGGGAATAAAATGGGGGAAAACAGGAAAAAAATGGGAATAAAAAATGGGAGAAGAGTCAGTGGGGAGGGGAAATGAGGGGAATTATGGGAATAAAATAGGGGAAAATGGGAATAAAATGGGGAAAAATGGGAGAAAATGGGGGGAATAATGGGGAAAAATGGGAGAAAAAATGGGGATAAAATTGGGGGTAAAACAGGAAAAAATGGGGGGGAAAATGGGAATAAAATGGGGGAAAAATGGGAATAAAATGGGGGAAAAATGGGAATAAAATGGGGGAAAAACAGGAAAAAATGGGAGAAAAAAAGGGGGGAAAATGGGCCCTTGGACCAGGGGGGGCATCACGATTTGGGGGCTCTGCTGAGATCCCAGCTTGGCTGAGGCTGCCTGGCCCCCCCGGAGCAGAGGGGGGGGGATCCCCGAGCCTGGGACACGGCTGGAGGAGGGCTGGGAAAAATGGGAATAAAAATGGGAGAAGAGTCAGTGGGGGGGGGGGAAATGGGGGGAATAATGGGGATAAAATGGGGGAATAATGGGAATAAAATGGGGGAATAATGGGAATAAAATGGGGGAATAATGGGGATAAAATGGTGGTAAAACGGGAGAAAATGGGAGAAAAAATGGGGGGAAAATAGGAATAAAATGGGAACAAAATGGGAATAAAATGGGAACAAAATGGGAAAAATGGGAATTAAAAATGGGAGAGGACTCATTGGGGGGGAAAATGGGGGTAATAATGGGAATAAAATAGGGGAAAATGGGGGAAAAATGGGAGAAAATGGGGGGAATAATGGGGAAAAATGGGAGAAAAAATGGGGATAAAATTGGGGGTAAAACAGGAAAAAATGGGGGGAAAATGGGAATAAAATGGGGGAAAAATGGGAATAAAATGGGGGAAAAACGGGAAAAAATGGGAGAAAAAAAGGGGGAAAATGGGCCCTTGGACCAGGTGGGGCATCACAATTTGGGGGCTCTGCTGAGATCCCAGCTTGGCTGAGGCTGCCTGGCCCCCCCGGAGCAGAGGGGGGGGGATCCCCGAGCCTGGGACACGGCTGGAGGAGGGCTGGGAAAAATGGGAATAAAAATGGGAGAAGAGTCAGTGGGGGAAATGGGGGGAATAATGGGGATAAAATGGGGAATAATGGGGATAAAATGGGGGAATAATGGGGATAAAATGGGGGAATAATGGGGAAAAAATGGGGGAATAATGGGGATAAAATAGGGGTAAAATGGGAGAAAATGGGAGAAAAAATGGGGGGAATAATGGGAATAAAATGGGGGAATAATGGGAATAAAATGGGGGAATAATGGGAATAAAATGGGGTAAAATGGGAGAAAATGGGAGAAAAAATGGGGGGAATAATGGGAATAAAATAGGGGAAAAATGGGAAAAAATGGGGGAAAAATGGGAGAAAAAATGGGGGTAAAACAGGAGAAAATGGGAGAAAAAATGGGGGGAAAATGGGAATAAAATGGGGGAATAATGGGAATAAAAATGGGAATAAAATGGGGAAAAATGGGAAAAAATGGGAAAAATGGGAGAAAAAATGGGAATAAAATGGGGAAAAATGGGAATAAAATGGGGGGGAAATGGGGAAAAATTGGGAGAAATTGAGAGATTGGAAGCAAATGTGAAAAACTTGGGGGATGTGGGGAGAAATTGAGGAAATGGAGAGAAAATGGGAAAAATTTGGGAAAAATAGGGAAAATGGGGGGAAATGGGGAGAAAAGGAAAAATGGGGAGAAAATGGACAAATGGAGAAAAAAAAATGAAAAAATGAGGGGAAATTGAGAGAAATGGGAGAAATGGGGGGAAATTGGGAAAAACTGATAAAAAATAGGAAAAATGAGGGGAAATGTGGAAAATGGGGGAAATGGAGGAAAAATGGGAAATGGGGAGCAAATGGGGGAAAATGGGAAAATGGGAAAAATGGGAAAAATGGTTTGGAATGGTGGGAATGGGGAATGGAAATGTTGGGATTTGTGGAGGGAAGGAAATCCTTGGGAAAAATAAAGGAAAGCAGGAAAAAATGGGGGGAAATTGGCAAAAATGGAGAAAAAAAAAGTGTTGGGAATTGTGGGAATGGAAATGTTGGGATTTGTGGAGGGAAAGGAAAAAAAAGGGAGGAGGGGAAAAAAAATTTTGGGAAAAATGCTGGAAGAGGAAAAGGAATCACAGAAAGGAAAAAAAAAAATCCTGGAAGAGGGAAAGGAAAAGGAAGGAAAGAAAAGGGAGGAGGGAAGAAAAAATTTGGGAAAAATCCTGGAAAAGGAATGAGGAAAGGAATGAGGAGAGAAGAGTTTGGAAAAGCTGCTGCCCAAGAATTCCAAACCTGAAATTCCCTCCTGGTGCTGGGATATTCCAAATATTCCCAATATTCCTCCAAATCCCAATCCTGGAGTTTTCCCCCTTCCCAGGCTCTGGAATTGCAGGATTTGGGATGTTGGGAATTTCCATTCCCATGGAATCACTCAGCTCCTCCCCCTCTGGATATTCCAGAAAAATCCAATCCAGGTTCATTCATCCAAAATTCCATAGGAATTGTTGGGATAAATGAGATTTTTGGGATTAACTCTGAGATTTCCTGGAAGTTTCCCAGTTGCTCTGGAAATGCTGCCAAGGAAAAGATTCCTGGATTTGGGAATGGAGAGCAAATTCCTCTGGAATTCCAGGGATTTTTTCCAAAATTTTTTCCAAGGAAAATCCCTCGTGCTGGAGCAGTTTGGGAATTCAGGTTCTGTTAATCCCAAAAAAAAAAAAAAAACCCAAAAATAAAAATCCTGGGATTGTTCTAATCCCAAAGGATTGCCAGGATTTGATTCAGCCTGGAATGGGATTTTTCCAGTCCTGAATGCTGGGAAATTCCTGAGAAATTCCTGAGAAAATTCCTGAGAAATTCCTGAATTCCCTGAGAAATTCCTGAAAAAACAGAAATTCCAGGATTCCCTGAGAAATTCCTGAAAAAATCCTCATAGAAATTCCAGGGATTCCCTGAGAAATTCCTGAGAAAATTCCAAGATTCCCTCACAGAAAATCCTGGGATTTCCTGACAGAGAATCCAGAATTCCCTGACAGAGAATCCAGACAGAATTCCTTGATTCCCTCACAGAAAAAATCCAGGAATTCCCTGACAGAAAAAATCAGGAATTCCCTGACAGAAAAATCCAGGAATTCCAAACAGAGAATCCTGGGAATTCCCTAACAGAGAATCTCAGGAATTCCTTGACAAAGAATCCCAGGATTCCCTGAGCTTTTCCAGAGAGAATTCCTTGATTCCCCCACAAAAAAATCCAGAAATTCCTTGACAAAGAATCCAAGAATTCCCTCATAGAGAATCCCAGAACTCCCTGACTCAAAATCCCAGAATTCCCTGACACAAAATTCCAGGAATTCCCTCAGCAATTCCAGACAGAATTCCTTGATTCCCCCAAAAAAAAAAAAAAAAAATCCAGGAATTCCTGAACAGAGAATCCCAGAATTCCCTGACCCAAAATTCCAGAATTCCCTGATCCACAATTAGAGAATTCCCTGACACAAAATTCCTGAACTCCCTGACACAAAATTCCAGGAATTCCCTGACCCAAAATCTCAGAATTCCCTGATACAAAATCCCAGAATTCCCTGACACAAAACCCCAGAATTCCCTGACACAAAATTCCAGAATTCCCTGACAAAATTCCAGGAATTCCCTCAGCAATTCCAGACAGAATTCCTTGATTCCCCCACAAAAAAAAAAAATCCAGGAATTCCTGAACAGAGAATCCCACTCCCCCCTTTTCCCGTTATCCTTAAAAAATACAAAAAAATCCCTGTGGGAGCTGGGCAATCCTGGCAGCTTTTCCTGGGATATTCCCAGGCTTTTTCTGGGATGTTCCCAGGATTATTCTGGGATGTTCCCAGGATTTTTTTTCCGGGATTTTTCCCGGTTTTTCTCCCGGCTCCCACTGACCTGGAGGGGAGTTTTCCCAGCGGGACCAGCCTGGGGGCCCCGCACCAGGGGCGGGGGCGTGGCCGCAGCGCCTCCAGAGGGGCCCGAGGAAAGCTGGAAAAGGAAAAAAAAAGGGGAAAAGAGAGCAGAGGGATGAGGCTGGGAAAAAAAAAAAAAAAAAAAGTGGGAATATAGAGAAAAGGGGGGGAAATCTGGGAAAATCCTCAGGAATTCACGGGAATCCTGCAGGAAAATCCTGAGGGGGGGATCCTCGGGATTGGCGTCGGCTGCTGTGGGAAGGGATTGGGGAGCAGAGGGAAAATCCTTGGGGTGAGCAGGAAAATTCCATGGGAATCTGGGAATTAACAGGAAAATCCTTGGGATGAGCAGGAAAATTCCATGGAAATTTGGGAATTAACAGGAAAATCCTTGGGATGAGCAGGAAAACCCTTGGGATGAGCAGGAAAATTCCATGGAAATTAGCAGGAAAGTCCTCAGGAATTGACAGGGAAATCCTTGGGATGAGCAGGAAAAACCCTTGGGAATTTGGGAATTAGTAGGAAAATTCTTGGGGTGAGCAGGAAAATGCTTGGGAATTTGGGAATTAGTGGGAAAATTCCTTGGGATGAGCAGGAAAATTCCATGGAAATCTGGGAATTAGTGGGAAAATTCTTGGGAATTAGTGGGAAAATTCCTTGGAAATTAGCAGGAAAGTCCTCAGGAATTGACAGGGAAATCCTTGGGAATTCACAGGGAAAATCCTTGGGATGAGCAGGAAAAATCCTTGGGAATTTGGGAATTAGTGGAAAAAATCTTGGGGATTCACAGAAAGATCCTTGGGATTGGCAGGAAAATTCCCCTGGGATTAGAAGGAAAATCCTCAGGAATCCGGGAATTAGTGGGAAAATTCTTGGGATGAGCAGGAAAATCCTTGGGATGAGCAGGAAAATTCCATGGAAATTAGCAGGAAAGTCCTCAGGAATTGACAGGGAAACCCTTGGGATGAGCAGGAAAAACCCTTGGGAATTTGGGAATTAGTGGGAAAATTCTTGGGGTGAGCAGGAAAATTCCTTGGGAATCTGGGAATTAGTGGGAAAATTCCATGGAAATTAGCAGGAAAGTCCTCAGGAACTGACAGGGAAATCCTTGGGAATTCACAGGAAAAGTCCTTGGGAATTTGGGAATTAATGGGAAAATCCTTGGGAATTCAGAGGAAAATCCTTGGGGATTGGCAGGAAAATCCCCAGGAAATTGGGAATTAGTGGGAAAAATCTTGGGAATTAGCAGGAAAATCCTTGGGAATTCAGAGGAAGATTTTTGGGAATTAGTGGGAAAATCCTCAGGGATTTGGGGAGTTGGGAATGAGCGGGAAAATTTTGGGGTAAAAAAAATCCCAGAAAAGTGAACAGAGCAGGAAATGAAAAATCCCAGGGGGGGTTGGAAAAAGTGGGAATTTTTTTTTGGGAATTTTTGGGAATTTTTGGGAATTGCCTACCTTGGGAGCCGGGGTCTCCTTCTGGCTCTGGCTCTGGCGCAGTTTTTTGAGCAGCACCAGCTTGGCCTCCTCCAGCCTCAGCTCCTCCTGCAGGGCCTTGATGAGGCGCTCGCGCTGCTCGGGGCTCCGCTGGGAGACGGGAAAGAATTCCGGGAAAATCATTCGGGAATTCCGGGAAAATCATCCAGGGAATTCCGGGAAAATCATCCGGGAAAATCCGGGAAAATCATCCGGGAATTCCGGGAAAATCATCCAGGAATTCCGGGAAAATCATCCAGGGAATTCCGGGAAAATCATCCGGGAAAATCATCCGGGAATTCCGGGAAAATCATCCGGGAATTCCGGGAAAATCATCCGGGAATTCCGGGAAAATCATCGAGGGAATTCCGGAAAAATCATCCAGGAATTCCGGGAAAATCATCCGGGGATTCCGGGAAAATCATCCGGGAATTCCGGGAAATTCCGGGAAAATCATCCGGGAATTCCGGGAAAATCATCCAGGAATTCCGGGAAAATCATCCAGGAAAACCGGGAAAATCATCCGGGAAAATCATCCAGGGAATTCCGGGAAAATCATCCAGGGAAAATCCGGGAAAATCATCCGGGGAATTCCGGGAAAATCATCCGGGAATTCTGGGAAAATCCGGGAAAATCCAGGGAAATCCAGGAATTCCGGGAAAATCCGGGAAAATGCGGGAAAATCCGGGAATTCCACGAAAATGCGGGAAAATGCAGGAAAATGTGGGAAATTCCGGGAATTCCGGGATTTTTCCCAACACAATCCCGGTTATTTTTCCCAGCCCAATCCCGTTTTTTTTCCCAGCCCAATCCCGGTTATTTTCCCAGCCCAATCCCGGTTACTTTCCCAGCCCAATCCCGGTTATTTTTCCCAGGATTTTCCAATCCCAGCTCCCTCACCAGCAGCGCCTCGGAGCCCGGCTCGGGCAGCGCGATCCAGGACAATCCCAGGATTTTTTCCCAGCCCAATCCCAGTTTTTTTCCCAGCCCAATCCCGGTTATTTTTCCCAGCCCAATCCCGGTTATTCCCAGCCCAATCCCGGTTATTCTCAGCCCAATCCCGGTTATTTTTCCCAGGATTTTCCAGTCCCAGCTCCCTCACCAGCAGCGCCTCAGAGCCTGGCTCGGGCAGGGGGATCCAGGACAATCCCAGGATTTTTCCCAGACCAATCCCAGTTATTCCCAGCCCAATCCTGGTTATTCCCAGCCCAATCCCGGTTATCCCCAGCCCAATCCCAGTTATTCCCAGCCCAATCCCGGTTATTTTCCCCAGCCCAATCCCAGTTATTCCCAGCCCAATCCCGGTTATTCCCAGCCCAATCCCAGTTATTCCCAGCCCAATCCCGGTTATTTTTCCCAGCCCAATCCCGGTTATCCCCAGCCCAATCCCGGCTATCCCCAGCCCAATCCCGGTTATTCCCAGCCCAATCCCGGTTATTCCCAGCCCAATCCCGGTTATTCCCAGCCCAATCCCGGTTATTTTTCTCTCACCAGCAGTGCCTCGGAGCCCGGCTCGGGCAGGGGGATCCGGGCCAGGCCGTTGACGCGGGGGCTCGAGGGCTCGTTGTCCGACAGCACGATCACATCCGGGGACGGCACGCGGCGCTCCCGATCCCGCTCCCGGTCCCGATCCCGGTCCCGATCCCGGTCCCGGTCCCGATCCCGCCGGGAATCCCTGCGGGAACAGCGCGGATGGAACTTGGAACACTGGGAATGAACTGGGAATGAAGTGGGAATGAAGTGGGAACACTGGGAATGAACCAGGAATTAATTGGGAATGAGCTGGGAATGAACTGGGAACAAACTGGGAACAAACTGGGAACAAACTGGGAACAAACTGGGAACGAACTGGGAACAAACTGGGAACGAACTGGGAACGAACTTGGAACACTGGGAATGAAGTGGGAATGAAGTGGGAACACTGGGAATGAACTGGGAATGAACTGGGAATGGACTGGGAACGAACCGGGAAAAAATTTGGAACACTGGGATCACCACAGGTGGGAATGGACCAGGAATGAATTGGGAATGAACCGGGAATGAACTGGGAATGAGCTAGGAATGAGCCGGGAATGAGCTGGGAATGAACTGGGAATGAATTGGGAATGAGCCGGGAATGGGAACACTGGGAATGAACCAGGAATGAACTGGGAATGGACTGGGAACGAACCACAGGTTTGAAACACTGGGATCACCACAGGTGGGAATGGACCAGGAATGAATTGGGAATGAACCGGGAATGAACTGGGAATGAGCTGGGAATGAACTGGGAATGAGCTGGGAATGAGCTGGGAATGAATTGGGAATGAGCTGGGAATGAACTGGGAACAAACTGGGAACACTGGGAATGAAGTGGGAAAGAAGTGGGAATGGACCGGGAATGGACTGGACTGGGAACAAACTGGGAACAAACTGGGAACATTGGGATTACCACAGCTGGGAATGAACCAGGAATGAATTGGGAATGAGCTGGGAATGAACTGGGAACGAACTTGGAACACTGGGAATGAAGTGGGAATGAACTGGGAACACTGGGAATGAACTGGGAATGAACTGGGAATGGACTGGGATGAACTGGGATGAACTGGGAATGGGGCAGCCTGAGAGCTGCACTCCTCCAGCACCTTCCCAGTGTTTTCCACTCCTTTCCCAAGTTTTTCCTGTCCTTTTCCAATCCCTGTTCCCACCCAGGGAATTCCAGGGCTGGGAAAAGGGCCCAGGGCAGGAATTGGAAAATTCCAAAGGGTCGGGAATGTCCTCTAGAGGGCACAGTGAGCCTGGGAATCCCCAAATCCAGGGAATCCCCAAACCCAGGGAATCCCCAAACCCAGGGAATTCCCAAATCCAGGGAATCCCCAAATCCAGGGAATCTCCAAATCCAGGGAATCCCCAAATCCAGGGAATCCCCAAATCCAGGGAATCCCCAAACCCAGGGAATCCCCAAATCCAGGGAATCCCAAACCCAGGGAATCCCCAAACCCAGGGAATTCCCAAATCCAGGGAATCCCAAACCCAGGGAATCCCCAAACCCAGGGAATTCCCAAATCCAGGGAATCCCAAATCCAGGGAATCCCCAAACCCAGGGAATCCCCAAATCCAGGGAATCCCCAAACCCAGGGAATCCCCAAACCCAGGGAATCCCAAACCCAGGGAATCCCCAAACCCAGGGAATCCCAAACCCAGGGAATCCCAAATCCAGGGAATCCCCAAACCCAGGGAATCCCCAAACCCAGGGAATCCCCAAACCCAGGGAATCCCAAATCCAGGGAATCCCCAAATCCAGGGAATCCCCAAATCCAGGCAGATTTCCCTATGGAATTGGCACAGCTGGAACATTCCCAGTTTTTTTTTCCGGAGCTGGAAAACTGGGATGGGCTGGGATGGGATGAATTTCTTGGGAATGAGCTGGGAACTCATTCCTGACACCCCAAACTCCTTTTCCTGCTGGAATTCCAGGAATTCCATCCAAGAGAATCCAGCTGGGATGAGTCTGGATCAGCAGGAATTGCCTCTGGAATGGGATCAGCTCCCCATTTTCCCAAAGCATTCCTGGAATTCTCCTCCCAACTTTTCCAAAACTGTATATCCAACACCACAACTTCCCAAAAAACTGAATTCCAACCTCATCTCAATAAAAACCAGGATGAGAAGGGATCCAAACTTTGGAATTCTGGGAATTCCATCCAAGGAAATCCAGCAGGAAAAGGAGGTTGGATCAGCAGGAATGGGATCAGCTCCCATTCCTGGAATTCTCCTCCCAAAAAACCATGAATCCAACACCACAACTTCCCAAAAATTAAATTCCAGCCTCATCCCAATAAAACCTGGGATGAGAAGGGATCCAAGGGAACTCTGGAATTCCGGGAATTCCATCCAAGGAAATCCAGCAGGAAAAGGAGTTTGGATCAGCTCCCCCATTTTCCCAAAGCATTCCTGGAATTTTCCTCCCAAAAAACAATAATCCAACATCCCAACTTCCCAAAAAAAATTAATTGCAACCTCATCCCAATAAAAACCAGGATGAGAAGGGATCCAAACTCTGGAATTTCCAAGGAAATCCAGCAGGAAAAGGAGTTTGGATCAGCACCTCCATTTTCCCAAACCATTCCTGGAATTCTCCTCCCAAAAAACCATGAATCCAACACCACAACTTCCCAAAAAACTGAATTCCAACCTCATCCCAATAAAAACCAGGATGAGAAGGGATCCAAGGGAACTCTGGAATTCCGGGAATTCCATCCAAGGAAATCCAGCAGGAAAAGGAGTTTGGATCAGCTCCCCCATTTTCCCAAAGCATTCCAGAGATTCTCTTCCAAAAAACCGAGAAACCAACACCACAACTTCCCAAAAAACCGAATTCCAATAAAACCTGGGATGAGAAGGGATCCAAGGGAACTCTGGAATTCCGGGAATTCCACGGACTCCTCACCCTTTGGATGTGCTCATGTCCACGGGCTCGTCCCCGTCCCCATCCCCGGCCGGCAGCTCCACTTTGATGGTGGCTTTGACTTCCCCACTTTTCAGCATTCCCGGGATTTTGGCAGCTCCTGGATCCGTTGGAATTTTCATTTCCCCCTCGGAGTTGAGCTCTGATCCCAGAATTCCTTTGTCCATCCTGAGTTTTTTATGGTCGGGCTCCGAGTCCCGCTCCAGGGCGCGTTTCTGGCTGCGGGTGCGGCATGAGTCCTCGCTCATGGTGAGGGCCTGGCGGAGGGAAAGGGTTAAAATAGGGAGGGTGGAGGGGGGAGATCCTGGGGAAAAAACAGGGAAAATCCTGGGAAAAGAGCAGGGAAAATACTGGGAAAATAGCAGGGAAAAGGGGGGGAAAATTCCAGGGAAAGGGGGGAAAAAATCGCAGGGAAACAGGGAAAAAATAGCAGGGAAAATCCTGGGGAAAGAGCAGGGAAAATCCTGGGAAAAGAGCAGGGAAAATCCTGGGAAAATAGCAGGGAAAAGGGGGGAAAAATTCCAGGGAAAGGGGGAAAAAATCGCAGGGAAAGGCGGAAGAAATCTCAGGGAAAGGGGGAAAAATTCCAGGGAAAGGGGGAAAAATCGCAGGGAAAGGGGGAAGAAATCTCAGGGAAACGGGGAAAAAATCCCAGGAAAAATGGGAACAAATCTCAGGGAAAAGGGGAAAAAATCTCAGGGAAAGGGGGAAAAATCTCAGGAAAAGGGGGAAAAAATTCCAGGGAAAGGGGGAAAAATCTCAGGGAAAGGGGGAAAAATTCCAGGGAAAGGGGGAAAAAATCCCAGGAAAAAATCCCAGGAAAAGGGGAAAAAAATTCCAGGAAAAGGGGGAGAAATCCCAGGAAAAGGGGGGGAAAAAATCTCAGGGAAAGGGGGAAAAATTCCAGGGAAAGGGGGAAAAAATCCCTGGAAAAAATCCCAGGGGAAGGGGGAAAAAATCCCATGGAAAGGGGGAAAAAATCTCAGGAAAAGGGGGGAAAAATCGCAGGAAAAAATCCCAGGGAAAGGGGGAAAAATCTCAGGTAAGTTTTGGGAAGTGGGAGGCACCAAAGGGTTAAAAATTCAAGGAAGGAAGGGGTTAAAAATGCTGGGAAAGGAGGGGGAGGGAATTCTGGGAAAGGGTTAAAAATATTGGGAATGGAGGGGAAAAATCTGGGAAAAGAAGTGGGAAAATCACAAGAAAAGGAGGAGAAAATCTCAGGTAAGGGGGAAGGGAAAGTTGTGGAAAAAGGGAAGCAGCAAAGGGTTAAAAATTCAGGGAAGCAAAGGGTTAAAAAGGGAATTCTGGGAAAGGGTTAAAAATATTGGGAATGGAGGGAAAAATCCAGAGGAAAAATCACAGGGAAGGAGGGAAAAATGTCACAGGAAAAGGGGGAAAAAATCAGGAATGGGGGAGGAAAACCATTGGAAAAGGGGGGAAATATCCCAGGAAATGGGAGGCAACAAGGGGTTAAAAAGTCTTGGGAAAGGGGGGAAAAAATTTGGGAAAAGGGGAGAAAATCCCAGGGAAATGGGGGAAAAGTATCAGGAAAGGGGGGAGAAAAATCCCTGGGAAAAGGGGGGAATATCCTGGGAAAGGGTTAAAAAAATTGGGAAGGGGAAGAAAAAAAATGGGAAAGGATAAAGGGAAAGGGGAGACAAGAAAGGGTTAAAAATTCTGGGAAAGGGGGAAAAATATTGGGAAAATTGGGATAAAAATCCCTGGAAAATGGAGGAAGAATTCTGGGAAAAGGGGGGTGGAATTTCCTGGGAAAAGGGAAACATCAAAGGGTTAAAATCCAAAATTCTGGGAAAGTTAAAAATGGTGGGAAAGGGGTGGAGAATGGCAGGAAAGGGTTAAAAAATCCCGGGATTTTGGGAGCAAAGTCCAGAGGGAGCCTGAGAAAAGTTTGGGAAAATCAGCCCAGGAAGGGCTGGGAAAGGGAGGGGGAAAACCTGGAAAAGGGAGGGAAAAAACCTGGAAAAGGGAGGGAAAAAAAACTGGAAAATGGAGGGAAAAAAACCTGGAAAAGGGAGGGAAAAAGCTGGAAAAGGGAGGGAAAAAAGCTGGAAAAGGGAGGGGGAAAAAGCTGGAAAAGGGAGGGGAAAAAACCTGGAAAAGGGAGGGAAAAAGCTGGAAAAGGGAGGGAAAACCCGGAAAAGGGAGGGGAAAAAAGCTGGAAAAGGGAGGGAAAAAAGCTGGAAAAGGGAGGGGAAAAAAACCCTGGAAAAGGGAGGAAAAAAAACTGGAAAAGGGAGTGGAAAAAAACTGGAAAGGAGAGGGAAAAAAACCTGGAAAAGGGAGGGGAAAAAACCTGGAAAAGGGAGGAAAAAACCTGGAAAAGGGAGGGGAAAGGAAGGGGAAAAGGTGGGAAAAGAGGCTGGAAAAATCCTGGAAAAGGGATGGAAAAACCTGGGAAAAGGGTTTGGAAAAGGGATGGGAAAATCCCTGAAAAATCCCTGGAAAAGGGGCTGGAAAACCCTGGATAAGGGAGAGGAAATGGATGGAAAAATCCTGGAAAATGGGATGGAAAAGAGATGAGGAAAAAAAGGGAAAAACCTGAGAAAAGAGTTTGGAAAAGGGGCTGGAAAAAGGATGGAAAAATCCTGGAAAAAGGGTTTGGAACAGGGATGGAAAAATCCTGGAAAAGGGATGAGAAAAAGAGGAAAAACCTGAGAAAAGAGTTTGGAAAAGGGGCTGGAAAAAGGATGGAAAAGGGGAAAAAAACATTCCTTAGAAATCCCAGGAAAAACTTGGAAAAACTTGGAAAGAATTTTAAATTTCAAGGATTTCAAGATTTTTTCCAGGTGTGATTCCAGGGATGGGGATGGGGTTGGATTTGGAGGGAAATTCCCAAATAAAATTAAAATTTCATTGGAAAAGGAGAAACTTGGGGCTGAAAAATTCCATCCTGGAATTCCTCTCTGAGTTTTTTCCCACCCAGCTCCAGGAATTTTGGGGAGCTAAAATTCCAACAATTCCAAAAATTTCAGGAAAAGAAAATTCCCAGAGGTAAAAAAATCGGGATTCAAACACTTCCAAGGCTCCTCAGGGAATGTTTTCCATGAATTCCTGGATATCCTGACCTTGGATCATCCCAAAATTCCTTTTTCTGGGAATTTTTTTTTTTTCCCCCTCAGAACTCAGAAATTCTGGGATTTCCCAGGAAAATCCACGGGAATTCTTGGCTGAACAACTCCAATTTCCCAGGGGAAAAATTCCCAAAATTCCTTTTTCTGGGAATTTTTTTTCCCCTCAGAACTCAGAAATTCTGGGATTCCCAGGAAAAATCCACCAACAACTCCCAACCCTTGGATGTGTAAATCCCAGAGAAAATTCCCAAATTTTTTTTAAATTTTTTTTTTTTGGGGGGGAGAATTCACCACCAATCCCACATTTTCCCCACCCCAAACTCCAGAATAACAACAGGTGGAAAAAGCAGGATCATCCCTTTGGAAAAAAAAAAAAAAAATCCCATTTTTTTGTGTTGTTTTTTTTTTCCTGACGGGCGGAATTTTTAGGATGAGAATTCCCAGGAGGGAAAAAAAAAAAATCCCGTTTTTTTTTTTTTTTTTTTTTTTTTCCTGACGGGCGGAATTTTTAGGATGAGAATTCCCGGGAGGGAAAAAAAAAAAATTAAAAAAAAAAAAAATCCCGTTTTTTTGTCTTTTTTTTTTTTTTTCCTGACGGGCGGAATTTTTTAGGGATGAGAATTCCAGGAGGGAAAAAAAAAAAAAAAAAAATCCCGTTTTTGTCTTTTTTTTTTTTGAGAATTCCCGGAGGAAAAAAAAAAAAAATAAAAATAAAAGAGCCCAGGGTGGGGGAGGGGATTATGCGGCCGGCAGCGCAGGGGTTAATGAAGCGCTGCCATTTCCGCGCCATTCCCGAGAAATCTCCGGGAACAAAATGGCAGCGCCGCATTAACCCCTGCGGCACCGGGGCCGCGGGAATTCCCGCCGGGAATCCCGGGAATGTTCCTGCCTCCCGACATTCCTGCCGGGAATTCCCGCCCCCCATCCCGCCTTTTTTTTTTTTTTTTTTTTTTAAATCCCTAAACTTTTTTTCCTTAGAATTCTCTTTGATTGCCGAGATTCCCACTGGGATTTTTCCCGTTTTTCCCAAACTTCCCCTGAATGATTCCCGGGCTGGGAATTCCCGGAAATTCCCGGAATTCCTCTGATTCCCACCGGGATTTATCCCGATTTTCCCAAACTTTCCCCTGAATTATTCCCGTGCTGGGAATTCCCTGAAATTCCCGGGATTCCTCTGATTCCCACCGGGATTTATCCCGATTTGCCCAAATTTCCAGGGAGTCATTCCTTGGAATTCTCTCTGATTCCCGAGATTCCCACCGGGATTTTTCCCGCTTTTCCCAAAATTTGCCTCTAGTCACTCCCGGGCTGGGAATTCCCTGAAATTCCCGGGATTCCTCTGATTCCCCACTGGGATTTATCCCGATTTTTTCCCCAAATTTCCAGGGAGTCATTCCTTGGAATTCTCTTTGATTCCCGAGATTCCCACCGGGATTTATCCCGTTTTTCCCAAACTTTCCCCTGAATGATTCCCGTGCTGGGAATTCCCTGAAATTCCCGGGATTCTTTGATTTCTCACCGGATTTATCCCGATTTTCCCAAAATTTCCCTCTAGTCACTCCCACACTGGGAATTCCCTGAAATTCTGAGACTCCTCTGATTCCCACTGGGATTTATCCCGATTTTTCCCCAAACTTCCAGGGAGTCATTCCCGGATTTTCAGGGTGGGAATTCCCTGTAATTCCCGGGATTCCTTTGATTCCCATCGGGATTTATCCTGATTTTTATCCCAAATTTCCAGAGAGTCATTCCTTGGAATTCCCTTTGATTCCCACTAGGATTTTATCCCGATTTTCCGAAAAATTTCCTCAAATTCCCGGGAGTGATTCCCGGACTCAGGGTGGGAATTCCCGGAAATTCCTGGGATTCCTTTGATTCCCACCAGGATTTTATCCCGATTTTTTCCTAAATTTCCAGGGAGTCATTTCCTGGAATTCCTGAGATTCCCATCGGGAATTTATCCGCCCCCCTCCCCCATTCCCACTGGGATTTTTCCCGATTTTCCCCAAATTTCCCAAATTTCCAGGGACTCATTTCTGGACTGGGAATTCCCTGGGATTCCTGGGATTCCTTTGATTCCCACCAGGATTTATCCCACTTTTTCTAATCCCCCCACTGAGCCATTCCCGAGCTGGGAATTCCCTGAAATTCCAGGAATTCCCCCCTGTCCCAGATTCCTTGGGAATTATCCTGAGGCTCCTCCAGCACTGAAAAAAAAAAAAATTGGGATAAAATCCCAGGAATTCCAGCCCCACCTGGGAATTCCCTCAGGAATTCCAGAGCCTCGGGATGGAATTTTTATCCAAATTTTTTTTTGGGAATTCCCACAGGAATTTGGAGAAAATCATCCTTAAAATTCCTGATCCTGGAAATTGGGAGCTTCAAAGGCTCTGGAAAAATGGGAAAGGAGAATCCCAAAATTCCAATGGAGTTGGAAAAATGGGGAACAGCAGCAGCCAGGAAAAATCCAGGGGGAATTCCTGGAATTTCTGTGGAATTCCTAAAATTTCTGTGGAATTCCAGGTGAATTTTCCCTGTGGGGATTAGGAATTCTGGGATTTTATGGGAATTCTGGGAATTTTCTGGTTCATTGGGAAATTGGATTAAAGCCACAAAAATTCCTTAAAAAATTCCGCTTTTCCCACGGGAATTATTCCCAAATTTATTCCTGGCTGGAATACTCAGGACAGGGAATTTTCTGGGAATGCAGAGGAAGAAATCCAGGAGCAGAATTCCCAACTTTTCCTGGGATTTTCCAAGTGAAACCTCCCATTATCGATTCATAATTAATTAATAATTAATTAACAATCAATAAAAATAAATTAATTATTTATCCATTGTTGATTTTCCATTCCAAATTCCTCCCTGAAGGAGGAAAAAAAATTCCAGGATTTTTTTTGTTGGGAAGAAACAGAAACATTCCCGGCTTGATTTAAATATTCATGAGCTCATTTGCATATTCATGAGTTAATTTAAATATTCCTGAATAAATTTTAATATTAACGAGGGATCGAGATCGGATCTTTCCCAATTAATTCCTCATCAAGGAGGGAATTTCCATCCCTAAATTTTCCCAATCCCAGCGGATTTTTTCTGGGAATGGGGAAATTCCAAGTGGGGAATTCCTTGGAATTCCCAAAATTCCCACTGGGAATTCTTTATTTGTGGGAAAAGCAGCAGGAAAATCAGAATTCCCAAAATTCCCACTGGGAATTTTTTTCCATATTGGGATTATTTGTGGGAAAAGCAGCTGGAAAATCAGAATTCCCAAAATTCCCACTGGGAATTTTTTTCCATATTGGGATTATCTGTAGGAAAAGCAGCTGGAAAATCAGAATTCCCAAAATTCCCACTGGGAATTTTTTTCCATATTGGGATTATTTGTGGGAAAAGCAGCAGGAAAATCAGAATTCCCAAAATTCCCACTGGGAATTTTTTTCCATATTGGGATTATTTGTGGGAAAAGCAGCAGGAAAATCAGAATTCCCAAAATTCCCACTGGGAATTTTTTTCCCTATTGGGATTATCCCAGCTGGAAAATCAGAATTCCCAAGGAATTTCTTTCTTTCTCCATGGAAATTCCCGATTTTTTTACCAAAGGATTTCCCAGGAATTCCCTGCCCAGGTGAGGGCGGGACAGAATTCCAACCCAATTTTGGGATTTTATGGAATATGGGACTGGAATTGTTCCAGTGATCTTCTCACACAGGTGAGGGGAGAACCTGCACAGGTGAGAGCAGAGTGGGACAGGTGGGACTGGGACAGGTGGGACTGGGACAGGTGGGATTGGGACAGGTGAGACTGGGACAGGTGGGACTGGGACAGGTGGGATTGGGACAGGTGAGACTGGGACAGGTGGGACTGGGACAGGTGGGACTGGGACAGGTGAGAATGGGACAGGTGGGACTGGGACAGGTGGGACTGGGACAGGTGGGACTGGGACAGGTGAGACTGGGACAGGTGAGAATGGGACAGGTGAGAATGGGACAGGTGAGACTGGGACAGGTGAGAATGGGACAGGTGAGACTGGGACAGGTGGGACTGGGACAGGTGAGACTGGGACAGGTGGGACTGGGACAGGTGGGACTGGGACAGGTGAGACTGGGACAGGTGGGACTGGGACAGGTGGGACTGGGACAGGTGGGACTGGGACAGGTGGGATTGGGACAGGTGAGAATGGGACAGGTGAGAATGGGACAGGTGGGACTGGGACAGGTGGGACTGGGACAGGTGGGACTGGGACAGGTGAGACTGGGACAGGTGAGAATGGGACAGGTGAGACTGGGACAGGTGAGAGCAGAGTGGGACAGGTGAGAATGGGACAGGTGAGAATGGGACAGGTGAGAGCAGAGTGGGACAGGTGAGAATGGGACAGGTGAGAATGGGACAGGTGAGACTGGGACAGGTGGGACTGGGACAGGTGGGATTGGGACAGGTGAGACTGGGACAGGTGGGACTGGGACAGGTGAGACTGGGACAGGTGAGAATGGGACAGGTGAGACTGGGACAGGTGGGACTGGGACAGGTGGGACTGGGACAGGTGAGACTGGGACAGGTGAGAATGGGACAGGTGAGACTGGGACAGGTGAGAATGGGACAGGTGGGACTGGGACAGGTGAGAATGGGACAGGTAAGAATGGGACAGGTGAGAGTGGGACAGGTGAGAATGGGACAGGTGGGATTGGGACAGGTGAGACTGGGACAGGTGAGAGTGGGACAGGTGGGACTGGGACAGGTGAGAATGGGACAGGTGAGAGTGGGACAGGTGGGACTGGGACAGGTGAGAATGGGACAGGTGAGACTGGGACAGGTGGGACTGGGACAGGTGAGACTGGGACAGGTGAGACTGGGACAGGTGGGACTGGGACAGGAGGGACTGGGACAGGTGAGAGTGGGACAGGTGAGAATGGGACAGGTGGGATTGGGACAGGTGAGAGTGGGACAGGTGGGACTGGGACAGGTGGGAGTGGGACAGGTGAGAATGGGACAGGTGGGATTGGGACAGGTGAGAGTGGGACAGGTGGGAGTGGGACAGGTGAGACTGGGACAGGTGAGAGTGGGACAGGTGGGAGTGGGACAGGTGAGACTGGGACAGGTGGGACTGGGACAGGTGGGAGTGGGACAGGTGAGAATGGGACAGGTGGGACTGGGACAGGTGAGGTGAGATGGGAACTGGTGAGACCTGACCAGGTGAGAATGGGCCAGGACAGGTGAGACTCTCCCAGGTGGGACCAGGACAGGTGAGGGGGAAACCTGAACAGGTGAGACCAGGTCAGGACAGGTGAGACCCCAGGCAGGTGAGATGGGAACAGGTGAGACCAGCACAGGTGAGACCAGGACAGGTGAGACCTGCACAGGTGAGACCAGCACAGGTGAGACCAGGACAGGTGAGACCCCAGACAGATGAGGGGAAAACCTCATGGGGAACAGGTGAGACTGGATCAGGACAGGTGAGACCTGCCCAGGTGAGACCTGCACAGGTGAGACTGGCACAGGTGAGACCTGCCCAGGTGAGACTGGCAGAGGTGAGACTGGCACAGGTGAGACCTGCACAGGTGAGACCTGCCCAGGTGAGACCTGCACAGGTGAGACTGGCACAGGTGAGACCTGCACAGGTGAGACTGGCAGAGGTGAGACTGGCACAGGTGAGACCTGCACAGGTGAGACCTGCCCAGGTGAGACCTGCCCAGGTGAGACCTGCACAGGTGAGACTGGCACAGGTGAGACCTGCACAGGTGAGCCCTGCACAGGTGAGACCTGCACAGGTGAGACTGGCACAGGTGAGACCTGCACAGGTGAGACTGGCACAGGTGAGACTGGCACAGGTGAGACCAGCACAGGTGAGACCTGCACAGGTGAGACCTGCACAGGTGAGACTGGCACAGGTGAGACCAGCACAGGTGAGACCTGCACAGGTGACACCTCAATTCCAAACCCAAAAATTCTCCAAAATCCCCAAACCCCCAAAATCCTCAAATCCCAAAAATCCCAAAACCAAAAAATCTCAAACCCCAAAAATCCCCAAATCCTAAAAATCGCAAACTCCAAAAATCCCCAATCCCAAAAATCTCAAATCTGCAAAATCCTCCAATCCCCAAACCCCAAAAATCCCAAAATTCCCCAAAAATCCCAAAATTCCCCAAAAATCCCAAAATTCCAGGTGCTGCAGGAGAATCCCAGCAGGAATTCCAGGAGTTTTGGATCCTTTGGAATTTCCCAATCCCTTGGAAAATCCGGGAGGTTTTTTTTGGGAATTGGCTCCAATCATTGGGAGATTTTTTGGGAAAGGTCCCCTTGGAGCTCCTCCCCAGCTTTTCCAGGATTCAATTCCCGGAATTCCGGCCCCTGGATAAAAATTCCGTGGAATTCCCGGGAATTCCCGGCTCTCACCTGTCAGGGAAGGTCATGGGGTCCCACTGGGATGAGCCAGAGCCGAGGATCTGTGGGGAGAGAGAGGGAGAATTCCTGGAATTCCGACATTCCCGAGGGAATGATCCCTGGAATTCCAACATCCCCAAATTCCAACATCCCCAAGGAAAAATCCCTGCAAGTTCAGCATTCCCAAGGAAAAAATCCCTGGAATTCCAACATTCCCAAAGTAATTCCAATATTCCCAAGGAAAAAATCCCTGGAATTTCAACATTCCAAAAGGAATTCCAACATTCCCAAGGGAAAAATCCCTGGAATTCCAACATCCCCAAATTCCAATATTCCCAAGGAAAAAATCCCTGGAATTCCAACATCCCCAAACTAATTCCAATATTCCCAAGGAAAAAATCCCTGGAATTCCAACATTCCAAAAGGAATTCCAACATTCCCAAGGGAAAAATCCCTGGAATTCCAACATTTCCAAGGGAAAAATCCCGGGAATTCCAACATCCCCAAATTCCAACAATCCTGAAGGAAACATCCCTGGAATTCCAACATCCCCAAAGTAATTCCAATATTCCCAAGGGAATCATCCCTGGAATTCCAACATTCCCAAATTCCAACATTCCCAAATTCCAACAATCCTGAAGGAAACATCCCTGGAATTCCAACATTCCCAAAGTAATTCCAATATTCCCAAGGGAATCATCCCTGGAATCATTCCCAAAGAATTCCAACATTCCCAAAAAAATCCAATTCATTCCCAAATTCCAACATTCCCAAGGAAACATCCCTGGAATTCCAACATTCCAAAAGTAATTCCAATATTCCCAAGGGAATCATCCTTGCAATTTCCACATTCTTAAGGAAAAAATCCAACATTCCTGAGGGAATCATCCCTAGAATTCCAACATTCCTGAGGGGAAAATCCCTGGAATTCCAACATTCCTGAGGGATTTGGGAATCCCAAAACTCTCCCACAGTTCTGGGAATTGGGATTTGGGAATTCCAGAACAACGAAAATCAGGAATCCTGAGTGGGAATTGGGATAAAAACAGCGATTCCAAGAAAAACCTGGGATTGTTCCAGCAGAATTCCCGGCAGAATTCCCAGGAAAAGAGGATCCCACAGATCTGGAGATTCCAAACAAGTTTTCCCATGGATTTGGGAGCCTGAGATTCCCAAAAAATACCCCCCAGATGAGCCGGGAGCATTCCCAGGTTCTCAGGGATGGCTCTTCCCGAATTTTCCCAAGGAATTCCCAAGGTTTGGATCCCAGCTGGATCCCAGGGTTGATCCCTTTTCCACATTCCAAAAATTGGGAATTTCCTTTGGGTCTGGCGCTGCCCAAGGCTCTTCCTGGGTTCTGGTTCCCAGTTCCCATCCACAGAATTCCCAGATTTCCTTTCATTCCCAGATTTCCCTTCATTCCCAGTTCCCATCCATGAAATTCCCAGATTTCCCTTCATTCCCAGTTCCCATACATGCAATTCCCAGATTTCCCTTCATTCCCAGATTTCCCTTCATTCCCATTCCCATCCATGGAATTCCCAGATTTCCTTTCATTCCCAGATTTCCCTTCATTCCCAGATTTCCCTTCATTCCCAGTTCCCATCCATGGAATTCCCAGATTTCCCTTCATTCCCAGATTTCCCTTCATTCCCATTCCCATCCATGGAATTCCCAGATTTCCTTTCATTCCCAGTTCCCATTCATAAAATTCCCAAATTTTCCCTTCATTCCCAGGTTTCCTTTCATTCCCAATTTCCATCAATGAAATTCCCAATTTTCCCTTCATTCCCAATTTTCCCTTCATTCCCAATTTTCCCTTCATTCCCAGATTTCCCTCCATTCCCAATTTCCCCTCATTCCCAGTTTTTCTTCGGCCATTCCCGGCTTTTCCGGCTGCTCTGGCCCCGTGATCCCGGGAATTCCAGTGGGAATTAGCAGAGCTCACCCAGAGCTGCTCCTGCTTAAGAGGATCTGGGAAAATCCCAGAAAATCCTTTGGAATTTGGAGCTGCCCCAGCTGCTTTTCCTGGGAGAGCTGGAATTCCTTAGATTTTGCTGGGAAATTGTGGAATTCTGGCATTGCAGCTGTGTTCAGGCTTGGGATTCTTGGGATTCTGGTTGGATCAGGAATAGGAAAATCCTGGAAAAGTTTGGGATTGGTGGGAAAAACTGGAGAGGGAGCAGCACAGAATTCCTGGGAATTCCTGGGATTGTCTGTCCAAAGCCAGCCTGGAAAAATCCGGGATAGTGGGAATATCCCTGGCTGATCCCAGAGCTCCTCCCACCCCAAAGCATCCCAGAATTCCAGGAATCCATGGAAAAGGAGGGATTCATTCCCTTTCAGGATTCATCTCCAGCCTTGGAATTTGAGCAGCAGCATCCTCGGATTGGATCTGGAATTTTGGGATTTGAAATATTCCCAGAACATCCCAACACTCCAGCATTCCCAACTTTTCAGCATTCCCAATTTTCCAGCCCTTTCCTGCTGCTCCCAGGCAGATTCCTGCTCCTCTCCCAAAATCCAAGGCCTTTTCCAGCCTCTTCCTCAAATTCCCAGATGGATCCCAGCCCCTTTTCCCACGGCCACTTCCAGCTCCTGTCCCAAAATCTGGGACAGATTCCAGTTCTTTCCTGCTGATCCTGTCAGATCCAGCCCTTTTCCCAAAATCCCAGCCCCTTTCCCTAAATCCCAGCCCCTTTCCCTAAATTCCTGGCAGATCCCAGCCCCTCTCCCAAAATCCACAGCTGATCCCTGTCAGATCCCAGCCCCTCTCCTGCTGATCCCAGGCCAATTCCAGCCCTTTTCCCAAAATCCCAGCCCCTTTCCCTAAATCCACAGCAGATTCCAGCTGTTCCTGCTGATCCCAGGCCAATTCCAGCCCCTTTCCCTAAATTCCTGACAGATCCCAGCCCCTTTCCCTAAATTCCCTGACAGATTCCAGCCCCTCTCCCAAAATCCACAGCTGATCCCTGACAGATCCCAGCTCCTTTCCTGCTGATCCCTGACAGATCCCAGCTCCTTTCCCACTGATCCCTGACAGATCCCAGCTCCTTTCCTGCTGATCCCAGGCCAATTCCAGCTCCTCTCCCAACATCCGAGGCCAATTTCAGCCCTTCCCAGCAGATCCCAGCCCCTTTTCCAAAATCCCTGACAGATCCCAGTCCCTTTTCCAAAATCCCTGTCAGACCCCAGTTCTATTCCCAAAATCCCTGACAGATCCCAGTCCCTTTTCCAAAATCCCTGACAGATTCCTGCTCCTCTCCTGAAATCCCTGCCTTTCCCACTGACCCCTAACAGATTCCAGCCCTTTCCTGCTTATCCCTGGCCAATCCCAGCCCCTTTCCCAAAATCCACAATAGATCCCAGCCCCTTTCCCAAAATCCCTGTCAGATTTCAGCCCCTTTCCCAAAATCCACAGCAGGTTCCTGCTCCTCTCCCGAAATTCCTGCCTTTCCCACTGATCCCTGTCAGATCCCAGCCCCTCTCCTGCTGATCCCAGGGCAATTCCAGCCCTTTCCCCAAAATCCACAGCAGATTCCAGCTGTTCCCACTGATCCCTGCCCGATTCCAGCCCCTTTCCCAAAATCCACAGCAGATTCCAACCCCTTTCATGCTGATCCCTGGCCACTTCCAGCTCCTCTCCCAAAATCCCTGACAAATTCCAGCCCCTTTCCCAAAATCCCTGCCAGACCCCAGTTCTATTCCCAAAATCCCTGACAAATCCCAGCCCCTTTCCCAAAATCCCTGCCAGACCCCAGTTCTATTCCCAAAATCCCTGACAAATCCCAGCCCCTTTCCCAAAATACCTGTCAGACCCCAGTTCTATTCCCAAAATCCCTGACAAACCCCAAAATCCCCCCTTTCCCAAAATCCCTGCCAGACCCCAGTTCTATTCCCAAAATCCCTGACAAATCCCAGCCCCTTCCTAAAATCCCTGACAAATCCCAGCCCCTTTCCCAAAATCCCTGCAGACCCCAGAAAATCCCCCCCAGCCCCTTTCCCAAAATCCCTGCCAGACCCCAGTTCTATTCCCAAAATCCCTGACAAATCCCAGCCCCTTTCCCAAAATACCTGTCAGACCCCAGTTCTATTCCCAAAATACCTGTCAGACCCCAGTTCTATTCCTAAAATCCCTGACAAATCCCAGCCCCTTTCCCAAAATCCCTGCCAGACCCCAGTTCTATTCCCAAAATCCCTGCCAGACCCCAGTTCTATTCCCAAAATCCCTGACAAATCCCAGCCCCTTTCCCAAAATCCCTGCCAAATCCCAGCCCCTTTCCCAAAATCCCTGCCAGACCCCAGTTCTATTCCCAAAATCCCTGACAAATCCCAGCCCCTTTCCCAAAATCCCTGGCAAATCCCAGCCCCTTTCCCAAAATCCCTGACAAATTCCAGCTCCTTTCCCAAAATCCCTGTCAGACCCCAGTTCTATTCCCAAAATCCCTGTCAGGTCCAGCCCTCTCCGCAGAGCCCAGGCCGATCCCAGCCCTTTCCCGCTGATCCCAGGCCCATTCCAGGCGCTGCCATCCCGGATTCCCAAAGGCCCCTCGCTGTCACTTCCTGTGACTCTCCCAGCTCCAGCTCCGCTTCCCGGCAGGACGGAGCCATCCCGGAGCCAAGGGCAGGGATTGGGAACATTCCCAATTTGGGATTTGGGACAGCCAGGGGTGCACCCGTGAGCTCGGGAATTCCATCCCAGGAATGGGGGAGAGCCCCGGACAAGCCAAAGGAAAACTGAGAGGTGGGGTGGGAAAATTGTGGAAAACCGGTCAGGAATGCTCAGGAAAAGTTGGATCCCAACCTGAGAGAGCCATTGCCAGCTGGAATTCCCGAAATTCCCAGGTTCCTTTTGCCCACTGAGTGCTGTCCGGGGCCAGGATTGCCCCACATCCCCCTGGACCCCTCGGATTCCTGGGATCCTGCCAGGCAGCACATCCTGGTGCTGATCCCGATCCTGGTGCTCATCCTGATCCCAATCCTGATCCCGGTGCTGATCCCCGTCCTGATCCCGGTGCCCATCCTGGTGCTGATCCCAGTCCCAATCCCGGTGCCCATCCCGATTCCAGGCAGCAGATCCAGGTGTGCTGATCCCAATCCCGATCCCACTGCTCATCCTGGTCCCAATCCTGATCCTGCTGCTCATCCCAATCCCGATCCTGGTGCTCATCCTGATCCCAATCCCAATCCCAATCCCGATCCCGGGCAGTGCATCCTGGTGTTGATCCCCATCCCAATCCTGGTCCCGATCCTGGTCCTGGGCAGCGCATCCCGATCCCAATCCTGGTCCCCATCCTGATCCCAATCCCGATCCTGGGCAGCACATCCCGGTGCTGATCCTAATCCCGGTGCCCATCCCGATCCCGGGCAGCACATCCCGGTGCTGATCCCGGTGCCATCCCAGTGCCGATCCTGATCCTAATCCCGGTGCCAATCCCGGTGCCCATCCCGATCCCGGGCAGCGCATCCCGGTGCTGATCCCGGTGCCCATCCCAGTGCCGATCCTGATCCTATCCCGGTGCTGATCCCGGTGCGGATCCCGGTCCCGGGCAGCGCATCCCGACCCGATGCCGGTGCCATTCCCGGTGCCCCGGGGCGCAGGAAGGGCGGCCGGGGACTCTTATTGTGACACGGCCCCGGCCCGGCCCGGCCGCACGGCCCGGCCGCGGCCACCGCGGGGCTCCGGCACCGGGGGCACCGGGGGGGCACCGGGGGGGGCACCAGGGGGCACCGGGCACGGCGACACCGCCCGGGATCGCGCCTTTGGACAGCGGGGATTGACCTGGAGAGGCTCAGAGTGACCGGGGGGGTGACCACGGGTGACCATGGGTTAACCGGGGGGGGCTCGGGGGTCTCCGTGCCCGGAGAGACCGGGGGGCAGCGGCACCGGGGGGCACCGGGGGTGGGGACACGGTGGGGAAGGGATCGCGGGTTTGGACAGCGGGGATCGGCCGGGAGAGGCTCGGGGTGACCGGGGAGTGACCAGGGGGGTGACCACGGGGTGACCACCGGCTGACCGGGGGGGTTCGGGGGGTCCCCGTGTCCCCTCCGTGTCCCCCCGTGTCCCTGGCCCGGTGCACGGGGCGGGGGGCAGCGGGCACGGAGCGCTCGGGGCGGCGGCGGAGGAGGAAGAGGAGGAGGAGGAGGAGAAGGAGGAGGAAGAGGAGGAAGAGGAAGCAGCCCGGCGGAAAGCCCGCAGCAACTTTCCCAAACAAAAGCCGGCGGCGCCCCGGGGCGCTGTGCGGGCGGCGGAGCCGGGGGCTCCGGGGGGACGAGCCCCGGGATCCCGGGGTAGCCCCGGTGCCACCGGCTCGGGGCTCGGGGCGGCCGGAGCCGCGGCCAGCGGGACTTTGCACTTTCCGGGCTGCACGCACGGCCGGGAAATGCCGCAAGTTCCGCGGCAGCTCTCCCGCACGCTGACCTCTGCTCTCCCCGAATGCCGGCGGTTCTGGCGCTCCGGTACCGGAGGCAATGAACGCCGGCAGAACTTTTACCGGGAGAAGTGGCCGGGCGCTGCTCCGCTCGCTCCGCGCCGAGCCCGGCCCGCGCTGCCGGCTCCGCGCCGCTGTCCCCGCGCTCTGCCCGGCGCTGCCCCCGCTGCTGGCGGGGCTCTCCCGGTGCCTCCCGTGCTCCCCGCCGGTGCCGATAATGCGCTCCTCACACATGGAGGGAGTCGCGGCGCTACCGGCGGAGCATGCGCGGGGCGGGGCGGCCGGGCGGCGGGGCCGGCGGAGGGGACAGCGTGGGGACAGCGGTGAGACAGCGTGGGGACAGTGAGGGGACGGCGGGGCGCAGCGAGGGACAGCGTGGGGACAGTGAGAGACAGCGGGGGCAGCGAGGGGCAGTGAGGGGACAGCACGGGGACAGCACCGGGAGCGCGGCGGGGCCGGGCCCCTCACGGCGCTGCGGCCGCCGCCGCTTCCGGGCGCGGCGCGGGGAAGCGCGGTTGTGTCGCGGGCCGCCATTGGCCGCGGGGGTCGCGCGGAGGATGAGAGGAGGGCGGTGATTGGCTGGAGCGGCGGGCGGGGGGCGCGCGGGCAGCGGCGCGCGGGGAGAGGCCACGTGGAGAGAGGGGACAGCGAGGGGACAGCGAGGGGACAGCGAGGGGACAGCGAGGGGACAGCGAGGGGAGAGAGGGGGGACAGCGAAGGGACAGCGAGGGGACAGCGAGGGGACAGCGAAGGGAGAGAGGGGGACAGCGGGGGAGAGAGGGGGACAGCGAGGGGACAGCGAGGGGAGAGAGGGGGACAGGAGAGGAGACACAAGAGGGGACAGAGAGGGGACAGACAGGGGACAGCGAGAGGGACAGTGTGGACAGCGAGGGGACACAAGAGGGGACAGCGAGAGGGGACACAAGAGAGGACACAGAGTGGACAGTGAGGGGACACAAGAGAGGACAGACAGGGGACACAAGAGGGGACAGCAGCAGTGGCCGATGGAGGAGCGGAGCGGCCGCGGGAGGCACCGGACTGGGGACAGGGCACGGCTCCCATCCCAAAAATTCCCCGATCCCAAAAATTCCCCCATCCCAAAAATTATCCAATCCCAAAAAACCCCCCCCTGAGCCCCGGGAAAGCCGCTCCGAGCAGCCCAGGGACAAGGAGAGAATTCCCCCCAAATCCCAGGGAATTCCTATGAATCCTGATGAATTTTCCCTAAATCCCAGAAAATTCCCTGAAAATCTCAGCAGATCTCCCCAAATCCCAGCGAATTGCCTCCAGATCTCAGAAAATTCCCCCCAAATCAGCGCCCAGCATCCTCAGGATTTTGGGAAAAGATTTTTCCAGGGAAGTTTTGCAGGAGTCGGATCCAAAAATCCCCAATTTCAATTATTTTACACTGAATTAATGGCAGGAGGAATTCTGAGCTGATATTAATTATTCATTATTCATTATTCATTATTCCCAGATCCCTGCTGTGCTTTCCCTGCTCATTCCCATTTTTCCTGTTGTGCCAATCCAAAAAGAAATCCCTAAAATCCCCAAATTCCTGGAAGGCAGGATCAGGAATCCCAAATATTCCTGGAGGGGAGAACACGGGGATGATCCCAGGGAAAATTCCATGGATTTCACCCCAAGACTTGGAAAATCCAATGGATATCACCCTAAAACCTGGAAAAATTCCATGGATTCCATCCCAAAACCTGGACAAATCCAATGGATATCCACCAAAACTTGGAAAAATCAATGGAAACCATCCCAAAATTTGGAAAATCCAATGGATACCACTCCAAACTGGAAAAAATTCTATGGATATCACCCAAAACTGGGAAAAATCCACAGGATATCGCCCCAAACTGGGAAAATTCCATCCCAAAACTGGAAAAATCCAAAGGATACCATCCAAAAACTGGGAAAATCCCATGGATTCCATCCCCAAAACATGGAAAATCCAATGGAAACCATCCAAAAACTGGAAAAAAAAAATCCAATGGATATCAATGAAAACTTGGAAAAGTCTGAAAATATCATCCCAAACTGGGAAAACTCTGAAAGAGATTCCACCCAAACTGGGAAAATTCCAATGGATTCCATCCCAAAATTGGAAAAATTCCTTGGCTGTCACCCAGAACTGGAAAAATCCAAAGGATTTGTCACCCCAAACTGGGAAAATCCAAAGGATTTGTCACCCCAAACTGGGAAAACTCCATGGATTCCATCCTAAAGCAAGAAAATTCCAATGGAAACCATCCCAAAAACATGGAAAATCCAACAGATATCATCCCAAAACTTCAAAAATTCCAAATGAATGCATCCCAAAACAGGGAAAATTCCCTGGATATCAGCCAGAACTGGAAAAAAATCCATAGGGAATTGCCCCCAAATGGGAAAATTCCATCCCAAAACTTGGAAAATCCAATGGAAACCATCCCAAAACTGGAAAATTCCAATTGATTCCATCCCATAACCTGGAAAAAAATCCAATGGATATCAACCAAAACTTGGAAAATTCAATGGATTCCATCCCAAAACATGGAAAATTCAATGGATATCATCCCAAATTGGGAAAATTCCAATGGATTCCATCCCAAAACTGGGAAAATTCCCTGGATATCAGCCAGAACTGGAAAGAGACCAATGGACAGCATCCCAAATTGGGAAAATTCCATCCCAAAACTGGAAAAATTCAATGGATATCATCCCAAATTTGGAAAATCTAATGGATATCATCCCAAAACTGGAAAATTCCAATGGATTCCATCCTGAAAGTGGGAAAATCCAAAGGATATCGCCTCAAATTGGGAAAATTCCATCCCAAAACTGGAAAAATCCAAAAGATATCACCTCAGACTGGGAAAACTCCATGGATTCCATCCCAAAACTGGGAAAATCCAATGGATTCCATCCCAAAACTGGGAAAATCCAATGGATAAAATCCCATCCCATTGGAAGTACTCAGATCCTCCCCAGGAAACGGGAACGTCCCAGGATGGGAGAGATCCCAAAGTTTGGGGAATTCCTTTGTGATTCCTTCTGCAGTTTCCTGATTCCCCAGGCAGAATTCCAGAGGAATTTCAGAATTCCAGAATTCCTGGAATATCCAAGATAAAAAGGATCCAAGGAAAACTTGGAGCTGCTTGCAGTGGTTGAAGGAATTCCAAAGGAGCTGGAGAGGATTTGGGATAAAGGATGGGATTCCAGGGGACAGGGAATGGAAAAAAAAAAAAAAAGGGAATTTGGGTGGGATTTTGGGAATCTCTGGGATGGAATTCCCAGAGAAACTGAGGCTGGATCCCTGGAAGGTTTGGGGTGGGATTGGGTGATCCCTCAGCTCCTTCCATCCCAAAGCATCCCAGAATTCCAGGAAGAAATCCAGAATTCCAGGAAGAAATCCCCAGGAAGAAATCCCCTCCATGCCATTTTTTTCCAAAATTCCCAAATTTTCTTCCCAAATTCCAGCTGGAAATCCTGGGATTTTTGGCTTCCATGCCAAAATTTAACCCCTCTGTCCCATCCCTATGAAAACTGGGATTGGTAATTCCCAATAAAATTTATCCCAATGAAAAGTGGCAGAATTTGGGGGATTTTATCCCAAATTTTCCCAACTCCAGCCCCAACCTGGACAGGCCAAGTTCTGCAATCCCCTCTGGAATTCCTGCTGGAATTAGGATTTTGGGGATTTTTTTTTTTTTTTTTTTTTAATTGAGCACAAAATGGGAATTTTAGCTCCATTTTATTCCATGGAAAATGCAGCTCCAGCAGGGCTGGCTTGGAGTTGGGATTTGTCCTTAAACTCCTAAAAAAAGTTCTTTTTTTGAGAGGGAAAAAAGACAAATCCAAAGTTTGAAAGCCAACTGCTTGCTAAAAAAAGGGATTTTCCTTCCCAAAACTTCATTTTCCTCCTTAAAACTGCATTTTCCTCTAAAAACACCAGGAATTTTCCTTCCCAAAATTCCATTTCCCTCTCCCAAACTAAAATATTCCACATTTTTCCTTGGCATTTCCCACTGCTTTGGACTCAGCAAATCCCAATTCCCAACTTTTGAAGGAGTTTTAGTTGAAACAAAGTAACTTTTCCTTAAATGTAAGTTAAAACAAAAGGTTTTTTCCCTATTTTCCCATCAGGAATTCGCTCCTGGATCAAAATTTGGGAATGAATCCCTTGTAAATCCTTCAATATTCCCAACAGCTTCCCTAAAAAAAAATCCTAAAATTGGATTTTTCCCCCAAAAAAGGGAAAGGAGTGGGAAAATGAGGGGAAAAAGAGGAAAATTCAGAATGAATTGGATTTTTTCAATCCCTGAAATCCCAAAACAAAGGGGATGAGGCAGAGGGAGAATGGGGGGAATTAAAAGGAATTTTTTGGTCTTGATGGTGGCACTTGGAATTCCAAATTCCTGAGGGATTTGGTTTTGTTTTAGGGCCTGGTTGGGATTGGCCAAAGGATTTGGGATGGGAAACTGGGATTTGGGATGGGGAACTGGGATTTGGGATGGAGCACTGGGATTTGGGATGGGGAACTGGGATTTGGGATGGGGAACTGGGATTTGGGATGGGGCACTGGGATTTGGAATGGAGAAGTGGGATTTGGGATGGAGCACTGGGATTTGGGATGGAGAAGTGGGATTTGGGATGGGGAACTGGGATTTGGGATGGGGAACTGGGATTTGGGATGGGGAACTGGGATTTGGGATGGATTTGGGATGGGGAACTGGGATTTGGGATGGGGCACTGGGATTTGGGATGGGGAACTGGGATTTGGGATGGAGAACTGGGATTTGGGATGGAGCACTGGGATTTGGGATGGAGAACTGGGATTTGGGATGGAGAACTGGGATTTGGGATGGAGAACTGGGATTTGGGATGGAGCCACAGATTTCACACAGACCCCAAAGACTCCCAGGATTTGGGATGGAACCTCAGGATTCACTGCAAAATCCCAGGAATTGGGATGGAGCCCTGGATTTCACAGAGATCCCCTGGATTCATCACAGTCCCCTGGGATTTGGGATGGATCCCCAAAATTTGGGATGGATCCCTGGGAAATATCACAAACCCCTGGGATTTGGGATGGACCCTTGGGATTTCACACAGATCCCTGGGATTCACCACAGATTCACTGCAAAATTCCAGAATTTGGGACAGATTTCACACAGACCCCCAGGATTTGGGATGGAGCCCCAGGATTTGGAACAGACTCTTAGGATTTCACACAGATCCCTGAGATTTGGGACAGAGCTGCAGAATCCCAGGATTTGGGATGGGGGCATGGAATTCTCCACAGTTGCTGGGATTTCACACAGACCCCCTGGATTTGGGATGAACCCTGGGGCAGACCCTCAGAGTTTTGAGGAACAGACTCCCAAGTTTTCCAGCAGCTTTTTTGGATTATCCTGCAAACCCCAGATTTTTGCTCCAGAATCCCAGGTTTTTTTCAGCAGAATCCCAGGATTTGGGGCAAACCCTCAGGATTTCCTGCAGGGCCTGGAGTTTTGGCAAAAATCCCTGGATTTTGGGGACAGGGCTTTGCCCCAAGCCTCTGGGTTTTCCAGCACAACCTCAGATTTTGGGACAAACCCTCATATTTTCCAGTAGACCCTCGAGTTTTGCAACAAAGCCCCAAGTTTCCCTGCCACCCCTGAGGTTTTCCAAGGCATCCCAAATTTTCCCTTCAGTTTTTCCCAAACCCCTCAGCATTTCCTGCACTCCTGTTTGCCCAAACCCCATCACTTTTTGCCCCTTCAAAAACCCCTCAGCATTTCCTGCACTCCTGTTTGCCCAAACCCTTTTTTCCCCAAACCCCTCAGCATTTCAAAAACCCCTCAGCATCTTCTGCACCCCTTCCTTTTCCCCCAACACTCTCAACATTTCCTGCACTCCTCCCTTTTCCCCAAACCTCTCACTTTTTTTTCCCCCAACCCTTCACTCTTCCCCCAAACTCTCAGCATCTTTTCACCCCTTCTTTTCACCCAACCCCTCAGCTTTTCCTGTGCCCTTCAACTCTTCCACAACCTCCTCAGCTTTTCCCAAATCCCTCCACTTTTTCCCCAAACCCTTCAGCATTTCCCCCTTACTTTTCCCTGCACTCCTCAGTTTCCCCAAACCCTTCACTTTATCCCCAAACCCCTCAGCTTTTCCTGTAGCGTTTCCTGCACTCCTCACTTTTCCCCAAACCCCTCAGTTTCCCCAAACCCTTCACTTTCTTTTTCCCCCAAACCCTTCACTTTTCCCCCAAACCCCTCAGCATTTCCTGCACTCCTCACTTTTCCCCAAACCCCTCAGTTTCCTCAAACCCTTCACTTTCTTTTTCCTCCAAATCCCTCAGCTTTCCCCCAAATCTCTCAGCATTTCCTGCACTCCTCAGTTTTCCCAAACTCTCCACTTTTCCCCCAAACCCCTCAGCATTTCTGTACTCCTCACTTTTCCCCAAACCCCTCAGTTTTCCCCAAACCTTTCACTTTTTCCCCCAAACCCCTCAGCATTTCTGCACTCCTCAGATTTCTCCAAACCCCTCAGCATCTTCTGCACCCCTTACTTTTTCCCCAACACTCTCAGCATTTCCTGCACCCCTCACTTTTCCCCAAACCCCTCAGCATTTCCCGCAGCCCTCACTTTTCCCCCACACCCTCAGCGTTTCCCGCAGCCCTCACTTTTCCCCAAACCCCTCAGCATTTCCCGCACCCCTCACTTTTCCCTAAAACCTCTCAGCATTTCGGGCAGCCCTCGCTTTTCCCCCGCACCCTCAGCGTTTCCCGCAGCCCTGGCTCTCCCGTTCCCCGCACAGCCCCGCGTTCCCCCCGCGCCGTGCCCAAAACTTTCTCCGTGTTTCCGGAGTGCGGCCGCGGGCCCGGCACACACCGGGGGGACGCCGCTGTCCCCGCAGCTGCTCGGGGGCTCCCGCAGCGCTCCCGGCCAGCCCCGAGCCGTGGCCTGGTGGCCTCGGTGGCCCTGGTGGTGGCCCAGTCCCCTCCCCCACTCCCCTCCCCCGCCTTCCCAAGGCTCTGGCACCAATAATCCGCCTTTGCTGACATGCTCTGGTGGCTGTGCCTATCGGGCAACTCCCAGGATGCACTCCCGCTCCTCCCTGGCACCCCCTCACCCGTGCCCACCCTCCCCTCGGACTTCCCAACCTTTTCTTTTTTTCGCTTTTTTTTTTTTTTTTGCTTTTTATTATCTCCACCCTCCCTCCCCCTCCTCCGCCGTCTCTTCACACACACCCCGGCCGCACTTTCATCCCCCCCTGAACCCCCCCGGCGCTTTCGCGCTCTCGCTCACCCCAATTCCCCGCGTCCCTCACGGGGTTCCTGCTCGCCATGGCCGGGTTTTCCCCGCTCCCTTCTCCCCTCACAACCCACCCAGCCCGGATCTCGGGCCCTGGCGCTCCCTCCCCTCCTCTCCATTGCCCCAACCCTGCCCAGGCCTGGGGCGCTGCGTTGGGTGGTTTTTTTTTAATCTTTAAACTAATGATTGACAGCGGCGCCGCCCAGTAGAAAGGTGGGTTGCCAGCCCTGCAGCCAATCAGCACGAAGAGTCAGTAGTAGCACCGCCCACGTAGTAAGATGTGAGGGGAAGGCGCGGTTTATTTTTTGATTGACGGGAATATTGACCAATCAGCGGCGCGACCCCGTGGTGCGCGCCTCGCCTCTGCTGTGTGGGCGGAAAGAGGCGTAGTTTAAACTTGATTGATGGGTAAAATACCCAATAGGAGACAGCGGGCACCCAACATGAGCCAATGAGAGCGCGGCCCGCGGGGAGAGGCGGAGCGTGGGCGGGGCGGCGGGGCCGGGCCCGGCTCCTCCCGCCGGTTCCCCCGGGGCCGGGCCGCGCTGGCTCCTCCCGGGGCCGGCTGAGGTGATGGCGGCCCGGGGAGGGGCCCGGCCCCGCCGCCCTTATCCGCCCGCGCAGGCCGCACTGGGGCCGCAGATAGGGAGGGCCGGCGGGAGGAAGCGGGGGGAGGCACTGGGGGCCTGGCGGAGCCGGTTCTGCGGGCAGGGTTGCGGCCGGGCCGGGTGAGGGCCGGGACTCGCGGCGGAGCCAGACGGGACCGGGGTCAGGGGCAAACGGCCCCGGGATCGAGAGCAGGAGCAGGGCCCGGTACGGGAGCAGCTCCAGCCGGTACCGGGGCAGGGCCCGGACCTGGGAGCGGAGCAGAGGCAGGGCCCGGTACCGGAGCCGCTCCAGCCGGTGCCGGTACCGGTACCGGGGATGAGGTCCCGGAGCCGCAGCTCCAGGCGATGCCGGGCACGGAGATGGGGTCCCGGTCCGGTCCCGGGGACAGGGCTGAGGTCCCGGTGCCGGTCCCGGCTCGGTGACTCAGGGGCTGATCTGGGTCAGAGCTGCCCGGTCCTGTCCGGCTGCTCCTGCTGGAATCATTCCCGGTGGCGTCATCGCTGTTGGGATTTAACCCTTGGGATCATTCCCGATGGGATGTGGGATCATTCCTTTTGGGATTTGGGATCATTTCCACTGGGATTGGGATCATTCCTATTGGGATTTAACTCTGGGATCATTCCTGTTGGGATTTGGGATCATTCCTGCATAGATTTAACCCTCAGGATCATTCCCAGTGGGATTTGGGATCATTCCTGCATGGATTTAACCCTTGGGATCATTCCTGATAGGATCAACCCTCAGGATCATTCCCAGTGGGATTTGGGATTATTCCTGCATGGATTTAACCCTTGGGATCATTCCCGGTGGGATGTGGGATCATTCCTTTTGGGATTTGGGATCATTTCCACTGGGATTGGGATCATTCCTATTGGGATTTAACTCTGGGATCATTCCTGTTGGGATTTGGGATCATTCCTGCATAGATTTAACCCTCAGGATCATTCCCAGTGGGATTTGGGATCATTCCTGCATGGATTTAACCCTTGGGATCATTCCTGATGGGATCAACCCTCAGGATCATTCCCAGTGGGATTTGGGATCATTCCTGCATGGATTTAACCCTTGGGATCATTCCCAGTGGGATGTGGGATCATTCCTTTTGGGATTTGGGATCATTTCCACTGGGATTGGGATCATTCCTATTGGGATTTAACTCTGGGATCATTCCTGTTGGGATTTGGGATCATTCCTGCATGGATTTAACCCCTGGGATCACTCCCAGTGGGATTTTGGGATCATTCCTGTTGGGATTTGGGATAATTCCTGATGGGATTTAACCCTCATAATCATTCCTGCATGGATTTAACCCCTGGGATCATTCCCAGTGGGATTTTGGGATCATTCCTGTTGGGATTTGGGATAATTCCTGATGGGATTTAACCCTTGGGGTCATTTCCACTGGGATTTGGGATCCTTCCTGTTGGGATTTAACCCCTGGGATCATTCCCAGTGGGATCTGGGATCATTCCCACAGGGATTTAACCCTTGGGACAATTCCCATTGGGATTTGGGATCATTCCCACAGGAATTTAACCCTTGGGACAATTCCCATTGGGATTTGGGATCATTCCCACAGGGATTTAATCCCACAGATTTGGGATTTCCCTTTTTCCAGTTTTCCGTGTGAATTAATTAATTCAGTTTTCTTGGAATTTTAAAGGCAAGCTGCTGGAAAATCTGGGAATAAAAGACAGGAGAAAGAATTTTCCATGGAAATGAAACTGAGTCAAATCCATGAAAAAAAAGAATTCTGTGCTGGGAATAAAACCCCAATTGCAGGGGTTGGATGCATCCCTAAAATCCAGAATTATCCCAGATTTCCAGAGCATCATTCCAAGCTGGAAATCCGGGAAAAACTGAAGGAATTCTGGGGTAGAAGAAATAAAATTCCACTTTATTTCAAAATCCTTCTAATATAGAAAATCCAGAGGGGCCTTGGGATAATCCCAGAAATTCCTGGAATTTGGGAAAAGGTCGGGAATTTTTGGGATAATGGGATTTTATCCTGGATTTCTGCACAATTCCTGCTGGGAATGGGGGGCAGGAATTCCTGGAATTCCTTCCAGGATCAAAGCAGGAATTCCCAGCTCTTCCTCAGCTGAGCAGGCAGAAAATTGGGATTTTTTTTTGGGCATTTTTCAGGGATTTTTTTGGGGAGGATCTTTGGGGATTTTTTATAGAAATTTTGGGGATTTGGGGGGATTTTAAAGGATTTTTTTTTTTCTAATTTTGGAAAGTTTTTCTTAATTTTGGGAGATTGAGGGGGGATTTTTGGTAGATTTTCTGGGAATTCTTGAGGGACTTTTTTTGGGAGGATTTTGAGGAATTTATGGGGTTTTGTCAGGAATTTTAGGGGAAACCTTTGAGGATTATTTTGTGGAAATTTTTGAGATTTTTTGAGACTATTTTGGGGGATTTTTTTAAAAAAATTATTTATTTTGGGAGATTTGGGGGATTTTTTTTTTTTTTTAAGTTTTGGGGAATTTTTGGAATTTTGGGGGATTTTTTGTGGATTTTTTTAGGAACTTTGGGGTGACTTTTTCTGGAATTTTGGGGAATATTTTGAGGGATTTTGGGGAAGTTTTGGGTGTTTTGGGGGGAATTTTTGGGGAATTTTTTTTTTTTAATTTTGGGAGAAAATTTTAGGAATTTTGGGGAGATTTGGGAGAAGTTTTGGGGGATTTTTTTTTTTAAATCTGGGGGATATTTTGAGGAATTTTAGAGGGATTTTTTGGGAATTCCCAATTCCTGTTGTGCCTGAGAGATTCCTGCTGTCAGGAAAAAAAAAAATTAATTTTTTACACTATCTACACCAGGGATGGGATTTTTAGGGACAAATCCTGGGGGAAAAACTCTAAAATTCCCTAAATAATTTCTATTTTTAAGGATTTTGTGGTTGTTTCTCCAGAGAATTCCATGATTTTAGGAGAAAAAACTCAAAAAAAAACAACCCAGAACAATATTTGAGAAAATCTTGGATTTTCCTCCAAAATCCCAAAGACTTTCAGCTCTGCTTAAAAAAAAAAATAAAATAAAAGAAGGAAAAGCTCCCAAAAAAAGCTATTAAATAATTTAATATACAATGGTAAAAAGCTCTGTACATTGGCCCAGGAATTCCCACTGGGAATTTGGGAATTCCAAGCCCCAACCCCCACCCTGGGAATTCCAAAGGGATTTTCATGGATTTTTTTCTGGCAGATTGAAGGTGAAAAAATTGGGAATTTTTGGGAATTCTGCTCCTCCCTCGGCTCTTTTCCCACAGGAGAATTCCCTGGGGAAAAAAAAAATATCCCTGGAATTCCCAAAATTCAGCTCCAACCACAGCTCTCCAGAATTGGGATTTTTTTCCCAATTTTTAAATTTTTTTTCCAGGTTTTTCCCCATTTTTTTTTCTGGATTTGGTTGCCTTAAAAGTGGCCAAATCCAGGTGGGGGCAGCCTGGGATAGTGGAAGTGTCCCTGCCCTGGGATTGGGATCATCCCAAGGCTTCTCCAGCCAAAAATTTGGGAATTTGATCCCAAAATTTGGGAATTACATCCCAAAATTTCTAAGCCAGAGTTGAGTTTGTCCTGAAATTCCAGATGATTCTGGAATATTTCTGAAAAGTTTGAAGGGAAAATTTGAATTTCCTGGATGGGATTTGGGAATTTTCAGCTTTTCCCAAGCCAGGAAAATTCCAAGGAAAAAGATTCCGAGGAATTGTTGGATCCTGAGGGATTCCAGAGTGAAGAAAAAACTGGGAATGTGCTTCCCAAAAATCTCCAAAATTGGGAAAACTCCCCCAATTCTCCATGGGGATCAAAAATCCTGGAATCCCAAAATTCCTGGGATGGTTCTGTCCCAGTGGAATCCCAAATATTCCCCACCAAAAAAAAGAAAAAAAAAAAAAGAATCTTTTGGGATTTAGGAATTTTTTTTTTGGAATTTAGGATTTTTTTTTGTGGGGGGGGATTTGGGATTTTTTTCTTCCCAACAGCTCCTCAATTCCCCCCCCCCAAAAAAAAAAAAAAAATCCAAAATAAAAACTCCCAATCCTCAATCCCCAAAAATTCCAGGTTCTTTGGAATTTTCCAGGAAATTTAGGACTGGAATTTCCATGGGGGAAAAAACCTGGAAAATCCAAATTTTTAGGAATGGGACAAAAAAACCCCCAAACCTCATCCTTAGAATGAATTCCAGAGGAAAAAAAAATGAGGAATTTGGGTGGAAAAAAATTTCCTTGCTCCAGAAAAAAATGGGATTTGGAAGGAAAAAATTATGAAAAGAAAGGATTTTTATGGGAATTCCTTCCCATCCAAGTGGGATTAAAAATTCCCAAAAATCTCTGGAAGTTTCAGGGGTTTGGAAATCTGGAATTTTCCTCTCTCTAAGAATTCCAGAGGTTTTTTTTTTTTTCCTCCTCTTTTCCCAGAAATCTGGGGTAATTCCAACCAGGAAAAACAATTCAATTCCACCCCAGCTTTTTTTTTCTGGGATTCAGCATTCCCAGATTTCTGGGAAAACACAGCTGGAAAATCCAAAAATTTAAAAATAAAAAGGGTTAAAACCAGGGAATTTAACCTGGAAAAGACTGGGGAAAAAAAAACTGGGGAAAAAAAAAACTGGGAAAGGGAATTTTGTGCTGAGGGCAAGGCTGGAATTTCATCCCAAACCTTTGGAATTTGAATTTCATCCCAAAAACTTTGGAATTTGAATTTCATCCTGGAATTTGGGAATCCTTAAGGCACAGGTGCCTTCAGGCTGGAAAAAAAAAAATTTGGGATCAACAGGAAAAAAAATTCCTGATTTTTCCCAATCCTGAAAGGCCTGGGGAGAGCTGTGGCTGGGGGAGGGATATCCCAGGAAATCCTGGAATTCCTCCTTCCCAAAAAAATGGGAATTTCCTCTCAGGGAATTCCAGCTGGGAATCCCCAATCCATGATTTCCTCATTCCCCCGAGGATTCCGAGCCTTTCCTGATTTCCTGGGAATTCTCAAACCTTGACATTCACCTGGATATTCCCACCTGGAAAAGCAGCTCCAGAGGCTCTGGAAATTCCTGGAAAATTCCTGGAAAATTCCTGGTTTTTTTCTCACTACCAGAGGAATTCAGAAGCTTTTCCATGGAAATTCTTTTGGTTTTTTTCCC
The DNA here is from genome assembly GCA_030060385.1 of Muscicapa striata striata. Classification (NCBI taxonomy): domain Eukaryota; kingdom Metazoa; phylum Chordata; class Aves; order Passeriformes; family Muscicapidae; genus Muscicapa; species Muscicapa striata. The sequence continues at coordinate 45,564 of JAREIS010000498.1, read as the reverse complement.
AAGTTTTTGGCGGCTTTTTGTTGTTTTTTTTTTTTTTTTTCATGTTGTTGGTGGATATCCTGGAATTTTCCTGGAGTTTTCCAGGAATTCTCCTGGAATTTTCCTGGAGTTTTCCTGGAATTTTCTGGGAATTTTTGTGGCATTTTCCAGGAATTTTCCTGGAACTTTCTGGGAGTTTTCCTGGAATTTCCATGGTATTTTCCTGGACTTTTTCCTGGAATTTTTGTGGCATTTTCCAGGAATTTTCGTGGAGTTTTCCAGGAATTTTCCTGGAACTTTCTGGGAATTTTTGTGGAGTTTTCCAGGAATTTTCCTGGAACTTTCTGGGAATTTTTGTGGAGTTTTCCTGGAATTTTCCTGAAATTCTCCTGGAACTTTCTGGGAATTCTCGTGGAGTTTTCCGGGAACTTTCTGGGAACTTTCCTGGAGTTTTCCTGGGAATTTTCCTGGAACTTTCTGGGAATTTCTGTGGAGTTTTCTGGGAGTTTCCCTGGAGTTTCCCTGGAATTCACAGCAGACTGGCCAGGCTGGTGGTGGGGCCGTTCTGGGCCTGGAATTGGACTGGGGGGGGTCCATCCGTCCACTGCAAAGGAAAAAACGGGATCAGAATCCCAGGAAAAATTCCCAGAAAAATTTGAAATCTCCCAAATCCCCCCCAAATTCCACAAATCCCCCAACTCCACCAAGGCCATGTTACACAAAGAAACCCAGGGCTCATTTTTGCCCTTGGAATTCTGGGAATTCCCCATTTTTCCCTCTGGAATTCCAGAATTTCCCCTTTTTCTCTCTGGAATTCCAGTATTTCCCCATTTTCCCCTGTGGAATCCCATGATTTTTCCCTCTGGAATCCCATGATTTCCCCATTTCCCCTCTGGAATTCCGTGATTTTCCTGTTTCCCTCTGGAATCCCGGTATTTCCCGTTTTTCCCCCTGTTAAATCCCGTATTTTCCCCGTTTTTCCCTCTGGAATCCCGTGATTTTCCTCATTTTTCCCTCTGGAATTCCAGCATTTCCCATTTTTCCCTCTGGAATCCCGTGATTTTCCTCATTTTTCCCTCTGGAATTCCAGCATTTCCCCGTTTCCCCTCTGGAATCCTGGTTATTTCCCCGTTTTTCCCTGTGGAATCCCATGATTTTCCCGTTTTTCCCCCTGTTAAATCCCGGTATTTTCCCGATTTTTCCCCCTGTTAAATCCCGGTACTTCCTTTTTTTCCCCTGTGGAATCCCAGTATTTTCCCATTTTTCCCCCCTGTTAAATCCTGGTATTTTCCCCGTTTTTCCCTCTGGAATCCCGTGATTTTCCTCATTTTTCCCTCTGGAATTCCAGCATTTCCCCGTTTCCCCTGTGGAATCCTGGTTATTTCCCCGTTTTTCCCTGTGGAATCCCGTGATTTTCCCGTTTTTCCCCCTGTTAAATCCCGGTATTTTCCCGTTTTTCCCCCGTTAAATCCCGGTATTTTCCCATTTTTCCCCGTTAAATCCCGGTATTTCCTGGTTTTCCCCCTGTTAAATCCCGGTATTTTTCCCGTTTTCCCCCTGTTAAATCCCGGTATTTTCCCGTTTTCCCCCTGTTAAATCCCGGTATTTTCCCCCTGTTAAATCCCGGTATTTTCCGTTTTCCCCCTGTTAAATCCCAGTATTTTCCGTTTTTCCCCCTGTTAAATCCCGGTATTTTCCCCCTGATTTTTCCCCTTCCTGTTAAATCCCGGTATTTTCCCGTTTTCCCCCTGTTAAATCCGGTATTTCCTGTTTTCCCCTGTTAAATCCGGTATTTTCCCCCTGTTTTTTTCCCCCTGTTAAATCCCGGTATTTTCCCATTTTCCCCCTGTTAAATCCCGGTATTTTCCCGTTTTTCCCCCTGTTAAATCCCGGTATTTTCCCGTTTTTCCCCCTGTTAAATCCCGGTATTTTCCCCCTGTTAAATCCCGGTATTTTCCCCCTGTTAAATCCCGGTATTTCCCGTTTTTCCCCCTGTTAAATCCCGTGATTTTCCCGTTTTTCCCCCTGTTAAATCCCGGTATTTTTCCCGTTTTTCCCCCTGTTAAATCCCGGTATTTTCCCCATTTTTCCCCCTGTTAAATCCCGGTATTTCCCCCTGGAATCCCGTGATTTTCCGGACCGTGATGAGGTTGTGCTCGGGCAGGCTGCACGCCTCGATGTGATCCTGCAGCAGCTGCTGCGAGAAGTTCTGGTGCATCTGCGCCGCCTCGTGGGCGTCCATGGCATTGCCGCACGCCTTGTTCAGGTCTGGAAAAGCAAAAAATAAAAAAAAAATCCTGGAATTTGTTCCATTCTACATCCCAAAAATCCTCCCCTTTGTTTGGCTTCTGCACCGAATTCCCAAAGATTCCCTGGGATTGTCCCAGATTCCCAAGGATTCCTTAGGATTGCAGGGAATAAAATCTCAAAATCGCCTCGATTTGAGGAAAAATCTGCCCCAGAATCTCCATGGAGATCCCAGATTTTCCCCTGAATTCCTGGTAAAATCCCAGGAATTTTTTAGGTTGGGTTTTTTTTTTTTTTTTTTTCCAGCTGCACCTGGTAAAACTGAAAATCCTGGAATTCATCTCATTCCAACCTCTGAGCTCCTCTCATCCCAAAAAACCCCCCCTGGCTTTGCTTTCTGCACCGAATTCCCAAAGATTCTCTGGGATTGCAGAGATTAAAATCCCCAAATTCCCAGGGATTCCCTGGGATGGGAAGAAATTCAATCCCAAGATTCCTAAGGATTGTAGGAAAATGGATTCCCAACAATTCCTTGGTGTGGAAGGGAATAAAATTCCAAAATTCCCAAGGATTCCTTAGGATTGCAGGGAATAAAATCCCCAAAATCGCCTCGATTTGAGGAAAAATCTGCCCCAAAATCTCCACGGAGATCCCAGATTTTCCCCTGAATTCCTGGTGAAATTCCCACCCCCTACATTTTCCCTGTAATTCCCATTTTTCCAGGCCAATCCCAGATCCCAAACTCCCCTGGACCTGCACACTCCCACCCCCAGATTTTCCCTGTAAATCCCAATTTTTATGGACAATCCCAAATCCCAAATTCCCCCTGGAGCTGCACATCCCACCCCCTCACCGCCTCAGGATAATCTCCACATTTTCCCTGTAATTCCCATTTTTTCCAGGCCAATCCCAGATCCCAAATTCCCCTGGACCTGCACACTCCCACCCCCAGATTTTCCCTGTAAATCCCATTTTTCCAGGCCAATCCCAGATTCCCAAACTCCCCCTGGACCTGCACACTCCCAGCCCCAGATTTTCCCTGTAAATCCCAATTTTTATGGACAATCCCAAACTCCCCTTGCACCTGCACACTCCCACCCCCCACATTCTCCCAGTAATTCCCATTTTTTCCAGGCCAATCCCAGATCCCAAATTCCCCTGAGCTGCACATCCCACCCCCAGATTTTCCCTGTAATTCCCATTTTTTCCAGGACAATTTTTTCCCTGGAGCTGCACATCACATTCTCCCAGTAATTCCCATTTTTCCAGGCCAATCCCAGATTCCAAACTCCCCTGAGCTGCACACTCCCCCCAGATTTTCCCTGTAAATCCCAATTTTTATGGACAATCCCAAACTCCCCCTTGCACCTGCACACTCCCACCCCCCACATTTTCCCTGTAAATCCCATTTTTTCCAGGCCAATCCCAGATCCCAAATTCCCCCTGGAGCTGCACATCCCCCCCCATTCTCCCAGGAATTCCCAATTTTCCAGCCCATCCCAACCCCGAATTACCCCGGAGCAGGGCAGAGGACCAGAGCTGCACAGACATGTCAGGGATTTTGCTGGCCAGCTGCATGGCTGGCACCACCATGTTGTTGCTTTCCTGGAAAAAAAAATGGGAAAAAATGGGAAAAAGGAAAATTGGGAGAAACTGGGGAAAAGGAGAAATGGGGGAAAAGGAAAAATGGGGCAAAAGGAAAAATAGGAAAAATTGGGAAAAGGAGAAATTGGGCAAAAGGAGAAATGGGGCAAAAGGAGAAATTGGGCAAAAGGAAAAATGGGGCAAAAGGAAAAATGGGAAAAATGGGGCAAAAGGAGAAATTGGGCAAAAGGAGAAATGGGGCAAAAGGAAAAATGGGAAAAATTGGGCAAAAGGAGAAATGGGGCAAAAGGAAAAATTGGGCAAAAGGAAAAATGGGGCAAAAGGAAAAATGGGGGAAAATTGGGAAAAGGAGAAATGGGGGAAAAGGGGCAAAAGGAAAAATTGGGGAAAATTGGGAAAAGGAGAAATGGGGGAAAAGGAGAAATGGGGCAAAAGGAGAAATGGGGCAAAAGGAAAAATGGGAAAAATTGGGCAAAAGGAAAAATGGGGCAAAAGGAAAAATTGGGGAAAATTGGGAAAAGGAGAAATTGGGCAAAAGGAGAAATTGGGGAAAATTGGGAAAAGGAGAAATTGGGGAAAATTGGGAAAAGGAGAAATTGAGGAAAAGGAGAAATGGGGGAAAAGGAGAAATTGAGGAAAAGGAGAAATTGAGGAAAAGGAGAAATTGGATTTTAGGGAATTTTTGATGCCCTTCAAGCATGGATGGACTGGGAAAAATTGGGAATTTCAGGGTGGGAAACTGGGTTTTTGTTGTTCTGTGTGAGGTTTGGGGGTTGAAGGGAGTAAAATTCCAAAATTCCAGAGATTCCATGGGATTGAAAGGAATAAAATCCCAAAATTCCCAATAATTCCTTAGGATTGCAAAGGAATAAAATCTCAAAATTGCCAAGGAATTTTTGGTGTGGAAGGGAAAAAAAAATCCCAACATTTGGATTTGGATTTGGAAAGGAATAAAATCCTAAGATTCCCAAAAATTCCTTGGGATGGAAGAGAATAACAGTCCCAAAAATTCCTTAGGATTGCAGGGAATGAAATCCCAAAATTCTCAGAGATTCCCTGGGATTGTAAGGAATGAGATTCCCAAGAAAAACCCCTTCAAAAATCCCATTATTGCCACCCTTATCCTGATTTTCTTTGGGATTTTTTTGGGGGGGGATTTTTGGAATTTTGGGGGGAATTTCTCCTGGGAATGCCAATTCCAGGATCCCAAGAATTGGGAGGGATTTGGATGATCCAGAGAGAATAAAATCCCAATTTTTGATGCGACAGCACTGAAAAACCACTAAAAAAAAATCTTATTTTTCCCATCCTTATCCTGATTTTCTTTGGGATTTTTTGGGGGATTTTTGGAATTTTGGGGGAATTTCTCCTGGGAATGGCAATTGCAGGATCCCAAGAATTGGGAGGGATTTGGATGATCCAGAGAGAATAAAATCCCAATTTTTGATGCGACAGCATTGAAAAACCACTAAAAAAATCTGATTTTTCCCATCCTTATCCTGATTTTCTTTGGGATTTTTTTGGGATTTTTTTCTGGGAATGGCACTTGCAGGATGCCAGGGACTGGGGGGTGTTTGGGAATTACCCTGTGGTTGCCCAGCACGTAGAAGATGTGGCCCAGCAGCACCAGGGAACAGGCGGTCAGGCGGTTCAGGTCCTCGGCGTTCGACATCTTCAGCGTCTCCCGCAAAAAACGCCTGGAAAAAAAAAGGGGAAAATTCCCAAAAAATTTGGGATTTGAACAGCATGGAATGTCCTGGGAGAATTCCTGGCAGGAGATGGGAGAAATGAATTGAAATGGAGGGAATTCTTGAGTTTTCTCTGGGAATTGGGGTGGAATTGATTCCTCTGGGAAGGTGAAAAGAATGAGAGGGACGAGATTCCCAAGGATTCCTTGGGATTGCTGGGAATAAAATCCTGAAATTCCCAAGGAATCCAGGGAATGACAGGCCTGAGATTCCCAAGAATTCCTGGGAATAAAATCCCAAAATTCCCAAGGAATCCAGGGAATGACAGGCCTGAGATTCCCAAGAATTCCTGGGAATAAAATCCCAAAATTCCCAAGGAATCCAGGGAATGACAGGCCTGAGATTCCAAAGAATTCCTGGGAATAAAATCCCAAAATTCTCAAGGAATCCAGGGAATGACAGGCCTGAGATTCCCAAGAATTCCTGGGAATAAAATCCCAAAATTCCCAAGGAATCCAGGGAATGGCAGGCCTGAGATTCCCAAGAATTCCTGGGAATAAAATCCCAAAATTCTCAAGGAATCCAGGGAATGACAGGCCTGAGATTCCCAAGAATTCCTGGGAATAAAATCCCAAAATTCTCAAGGAATCCAGGGAATGACAGGCCTGAGATTCCCAAGAATTCCTGGGAATAAAATCCCAAAATTCTCAAGGATTCCCTGGGATTGAAGGGATTAAATTAAAAGATTCCCAAGGAATCCAGGGAATGAGAGGTCCAAGATTGCCAAGAATTCCAGGGAATGACATGCTCAAGATTCCCAAGGATTTTCCCTGGGATTGAAGGGAATAAAATCCCAAGGATTAAGAGTCCCAAATTTCCAAAGGAGTTTTTGGGGTTCCAGGGAATAAAATTCCAAGATTCTAAAGGAATACCTGGGATTGAAGGGAATAAAATCCCAAAATTCCCAAGGATCCCCTGGGATAGAAGGGAATAAAATCCCAAAATTCCCAAGGTTGCAGAGAACAACATTCTCAATGATTCCTTAGGATTACAGGGAGTAAAATCCCAAGATTCCCAAGGATTCCCAAAATTCAGGGAATAAGATCCCAAAATTGCAGGGAATAACACTCCCAAAATTCCTTGGGATTACAGGGAATGATTCCCAAGGAAAAAAACTCAACCCCCACAACTCCTCTGCTCTTTTCACCTGGCAAACCCAGGAGAAATCCACAGGAATTGAGTGGAAACAAAGCCTTGAATTCCCATCCTGATCCCAAAAAAAGCTGGACTGAGTTTTCCTGCAGTTTTCCCACTTTTTTTTCCCATTTTTTTCCTGTTTTTCCAAGGGGTTTGGACTCACTTGGCCTCGTTGTATCTTCCCTGGAAAAAGGAGAAGAGCCCTCGGATGTAAAACGCTGCAGCACGGAGACAGTGGGAACTATGGAATAAAAAAAAAAAACAACATGGAAACCTCAAAATCCCACCCAAATTCCAGCAATTCCACCCCAAAATCCAAAATATTCCATTTAAGCCCCATCCTGAGTTTTCCCCTTGGATTTAAATTGGTTTTTTTTCCCCTAATTTGTTGAAAATTCTGCTGTAAATTCGTCATTCCCATCCCAGAATTTTGGGATTTGTTGGAATTCTCACCTCACTGGGAAGTTGTGGTCGGGATTTATCCTTTCCAATAAACTGTAGAGCTGGAAAATGGGAGAGGAAAAATAAATTATCATGGAAAAATGGATTTTTCCAAGGAAAAATCAACACCAAAGCAGTGAGATTCCACCTGAATCAACCCAAATTTATCCCAATATTGGGAATTTTAGGCTTGTTTTTATCCCAAAAATTAAGTTTTATCCCAAATCTCCTCCAATTCCATAAAATTTCCTGGATAATCATATTGCCACTGAAAACTTGGAGCTGCTGGATCTGATTAATTAAAACCAGAATTTAATTAAATAATTTAATTTTTATTATTTATTTATTATTATATTTAAATATTTTTATTTGAAATATTTACATATTAATTTTAAAATACTTATTTTTATTTATTTAAAAATATTTTATTATTTATTTATTATTATTATATTTATTATATATTATTTAAAATTTTAATTTTGTGGGGCTTTTTTTTTATTTTGTTTTTGTTTGGTGGTTTGTTTTTTTTGCTTCCCAAGGGTTTTCCCAAATTTTGTGTGCAGGGAGCAAAATTCCTGTGGAGAATCTTCCCAAGGCAAATCCCTGAAGGTGAAAATGGGGAATTTTGGGAAGAAAACAACAAAACTCAGGAGCAGATCCCTATTTTAGGTTATTTCTGTGATTTCCTGAAAATCCTGGATATGGAAAATGGATGGAAAATGATGGAAAATGGAGCCAAAGAATTGAATGAAAGATGAGAAATTTAAACCCCATTCCTATGGGAAGAATTCTGGGAATAATTCTGAATATTTGCAGTTTTCCAGCCAATTTCTCAGGAATTCCTCATGAAGGAGCTGCAGCCAGCAAGGCCTTGGTGGCAAAAATGCCCAGAAAAAGCCAAATTTCTGGAATTTTCTCCACAGAAAACTGGGATTTCCCTCTCCCTTTATGAAGGAGCTGCTGCCAGCAAGGCTCTGATGGAAAAAATAACCAGGAAAAGCCAAATTTCAAAAATTTTCTCCACAAAAACTGGGATTTTACAGAGAGAGTAGGAAGAATTGTGGGAATTATCCAGAATTTATGAAGTTTTCCAGCTGATTTTCTGAAATTCCCAGTCCCCTCAAGAATAAGATGCTGCCAGCAAGGCTTTGATGGAAAAAATGCCAAGGAAAAGTCAAATTTCTGGAATTTTCTCCACAGAAATTGGGATTTCCCTCTCCCTCATGAAGGAGCTGCTGCCAGCAAGGCCCTGATGGCAAAAATACCCAGAAAAGCCAAATTTCTGGAATTTTCTCCACAGAAAAAAAGAATTTCCTACTCCCCTCATGAAGGAGCTGCTGCCAGCAAGGCCTTGCTGGAAAAAATGCCCAGGAAAAAGGAAATCCCAGGAACTTTCTCCACAGAAAATTGGGATTTATCACTCCCCTGATGAAGGAGCTGCTGCCAGCAAGACCCTGATGGCAAAAATACCCAGGAAAAGCCAAATTTCTGGAATTTTCTCCACAAAAAATTGGGATTTCTCACTCCCCTGATGAAGGAACTGCTGGCAACAAAGCCTGGATGGAAAAAATACCCAGAAAAAGCCAAATTTCTGGAATTTTCTCCACAGAAAATTGGGATTTCTCACTCCCCTGATGAAGGAATTGCTGGCAACAAAGCCTGGATGGAAAAAATACCCAGGAAAAAAGCCAAATGTCAGGAATTTTCTCCCCAAAAAGCAGGATTTGGGGAGGCCCCTGCTCACCTCCTGGTGCCGATTCCCTTCCCGGATGTAGACACTGGCCAGGTTGGTGACAATAAATGCCCACAGCTCCTGGTGGGTTGTGAGCTGGAAAAAAAAAAAAAAAAAAAAAAAATTCCCAAATATTTCAGTCTTTCCCTCAGGATTTGTTCAGTCCCATCAAAAAAAAAAAAAAATCTTGGCTTAAAAAATCACATATTGATATTTTAATGTTACAAATCCCTCGCTGATCCAAGGGAAATCATTAATAAATAATGGAATTAATTAAGGTTTTTATTCCAAATTTCCATTGTGATCCCCAAGGCTCATTCCCATGTTTCCAGGAGAAAATTTGGGAATAAAATCTCACCCTCAGTGCTGTAGTGAATTGTGCTTCTGCATTGTCCATGCAGTTGACAGAGATGCAGTACAGACCCTGGAAAAGAAAGGATATTTTTAGGAATGCATCCCAAAATATTCCCAAATCTATGGAAATATTTGGATTACAGCAAGAAAAAGTGACCAGTGCATCTAAGTTGTGGGGAAAATAAAGAATTTTTACAAAATGTCCTTTAAAATAAAACTTAATACAGATTAAAAATCTTCCTTAAAATACCGGAAAAACTCAATTTCCCTACAAAAACTCTTTTCCTTCCACAATTCCCACAAAAAACCATCTCCAGTGGGCACAGCTGAAATCCATAGATTTCTTTATCCAGCTGATTCCTCCCAAATTCCCACTCCCTTCATGAAGGAGCTGCTGCCAGACAAGGCCTTGTTGGCAAAAATACCCAGGAAAAGCCAAATTTCAGGAATTTCCTCCACACAAAAATGGGATTTTTCTCTCCAGGAAAGCAGGATTTGCTGGAACAACTTGGGATAGTGAGAAGTGCCTCTGTCCACCCACCCAAACCATCCTGGAATTCTTTTTCTAAAAAGTTTGAAGCCAGGGATGAACACCCCCAGCATGATGAAAATCCTGGAATTGCCAGGGAATCTCCTCTCTGGAATTCCCAAGTTTTATCCCAAAAACTCACCAGGAGCGTGTGCAGCTGGGCAGCATGGTTGGAAAAGAGCCTGGGAGACTGCTGGCACAGCTGGCAGACCTGGGAAATCTGGGGGAAAAAAAGAACAAAATTCCCAATTTTTGATGCTTTTCTCACTTTTTTATGTTCTAAATCTCACTCCTTGTGCCCCTCATGGATCCAGGGATTGGCTCCAGGATTTCCAGTCCTGGATAAAAGGGAGGCTGGGTGTGCTGGAAGGGGATTTCCTCACATTCCTCCCACATCCCAGCTGGTTTGGAATGGTTTCCTCCACCCCCTGGTATTCACAGGCACAGATCCCTCCTGAAATGCTCCAGATTTTCCAGGAAAAGTGGGATAAAACCTTCCAAAATCTGGGATTGGGGTGAGTTTCAGGAGACAGAAGCAGGAGGTTGAATCCACCCCCATTCCTAGTAAAGCTGACAGCAGGGATTGGATGATCCAGCCCCAGGGTGGATTCCCAGGATTTTTAAATTATTGGAAAAATAAGAAAAAAAAAAAGTCCATTTCCCTCTGGAACAACACAAATCGAGCAGGGAAGGGAGGAAAAGCAGAAATGTTAAAAACTGGGAAAAACCTGAATAAGAAGGAGCCACTCTGGAATGGATGGAATGGGAAAAAAACACCTGGAATTCCCACCAGGAAGGTGTCAATGGAATCATTTATTGATTATTCCATGATCAATTCCAAAATGTCCTTAAAGAAATATTTAAGAGGAGCCAATCCCACATTTTCCAAGCCCTGAGCACCACCAAGCCTGGCTGTATCCATGAATAATCCAGCAGGAATTCCCACCTGAGCCCAAAACTGCAATTCCCACGTTTTAAAGGCTGTTCCTGCAGAATATTCCCATTTTTTTGGGAGTCATTCCCAGCCAGGAAATGCTGGAATCCCCACATTACCTCCTGCAGGGCCGTGGCTTTGTGTCCTGTCACCAGCCTGCACATGATGATGTGTTCCAACAAAATCACTTGGAATGAGGACAGGATGGGGCTGCAGTCCAGCACTGGGAAAGGAACAGCAGGAATTCCATCAGGGATTTAAGGAATGTTTCAAATCCCATTTTAAAAAACAACAAAAAAAAAAAAAAACCAACAAAAAAGTTGATTTTTGTACTCCACCCAGCCTTAAAATCAGGGTTTTAATCTTAGTTTTAGTCTTAGGCTGGCCCAGCAGCTCAACAAGGCTGTGGGATGGGTTGAAAAGAGGAACAAATAAAGGGATTTTCCTGGATTTTCCTGGAATCCAGCTGAATTCCAACCCCTTTTTTCCTTACTTTTGAGCTTCTCCAGCTGCATGAGGGCTTTGTCTGTGTATTTCTGAGCCTTCTCCAGGTATCCTGCCTGCATGGAATGCATCACTGTCACCTGCAGGGAAGCACAGCGAGGATTATCCAGCTGGGAATTCCCTGGGGATGGAATTCCCAGCCCAGCTGGGGCTGCCTCATCCCCAGAAAGTTCTGGAGTGATGGGAGGTGTGATTCAGATTGATGGTTTTAAAGGTCCTTCCCACCCCAATCATTCCATAATTCCCAAAATTTATCTGTGCAGAGAAGGAATTCACGGAATTTCTCAAATCCCAAATTTTTAACATCATTAAGGATTAGAATAATCTCCAAGAAATGGAATAAATTCTTCAGCAGTTCCAAGTCCAGCTCTCTTTGTGTTGATAAAATTAAGCCAAAGTGGTTCTGCTTTGTACAGGTATTAATAAATAAATGAATTAATTATTAATTCTCATTTTTAAGCTGGAATCTCCACACACATTGATGGAAAACCAGCACAAAACAGTTGATAAAATTAAGGCAAAGTGGCTTTGATTTGTACAAATAATTCCATTTTCACTTAATTGAGGTATTGATTAATCAATTAATTAGTTATTTAATAATTAACTCCCATTTCCAGCCTGGAATCTCCTCCCACACTGAGCTGCTCCCTCAGCATCACCCCATGGACACTGCGAGAAAAACAGCACCAAACAATTGATAAAATTAAGCCAAAGTGGCTCTGATTTGTAGAAATAACTCCATTTCCATTTGATTCAGGTACTAATTAATCAATTGCTTATTTATTTATTTATATATTATATATATAATGCTTATTTATTATATATATATTATTATATATATATTATATATATATATTATTATATATAATGTTTATTTTTTATTAATTAATTTGTTTATTATTTATTTATTAATTGTTTATTCTAATATATTTTATATTAATTATACATTATATATATTTTATATATATTTTTATATATTTATATATATTTTATATATATAAAAAATATATATTTAATATATTTTATATACTTTTTATATATTACTCTATATATATTACTCTATATATATTACATATATTATATATTACATATATTATAATATATAATATATAATATATATAATATATATTTATATATATACTTATATATATTATATATATTATATTTATATATATTTAATATATTAATATTTTTCTTTATTATGTTTATTAAATTTTATTTACTTATTTATTTATTTATCTATTATGTTTATTTATTATGTTTGTTTATTTACTATGCTTGTTTATTTATTATGTTTGTTTATTTATTTATTATTATGATTATTTATTTATTCTTTATTACATTCCAGCCTGGAATCTCCTCACACACTGAGCAGCTCCCTCAGATGCTCAGGTAAAAAAACAGCACCGAGCACCTACAAACCCCATCCCTGTGACTCCTAATGAACCCTAATTAACAGCCAGCACTAATGAGGAGCTCTCACCAGGTAGACCAGCACACACATGTGCTCCTTGGGCAGCCAGTGGAAGAGGTCTGCAGGGTTGCTGGGCAGGATCTCGTCGTCGTGCAGGGTGGAGATGGTTTGGATGCACTGCTGCAGCTGCTTCAGGCACGGCTTCACGCTCTTCACCTGCCCAACACAACCATCCCCCTCCCTTCAATCTCCTTTTTTTTTTTTTTTTATTCCACCAGAGTCAGGATTCAAAGCTCCAGATGGTTATTTCTTGTTGGGACTCAGATGTTTTTAATTTTTATCTAGATTACAGTGAGTTCTGCAGCATTTCAAGCTAAAATTGGGGACATATTTTGATGTCTTGAAGTTTTTTTTTGTTCTGCTTGGGTGTGCAGCTTTTAGTTTTATATTAAGGATTTTACTAGGATTATATACCCTAGTATATATTATATATCCTGTATTAAGGATATTACTAGGATTGCTCCACAGGGTGGTGCAGAAAACACTGTCCTATTCCAGCTAGGGACACAAAGACAATTTCTTCAAATTTCAGGCTCTAAGCATAACCAGTTTGAAAAGAGGAGGGTGGGCAAGCAAGGAGGATGAAACTTCATTATTTGAGACAAGAATTAACTTCCATTATAAAAAATACCCTCAGGGCTGACTTTTTTTTTTTAGGAATTATGCCCATCCCAAATTCCCATTTGGAATGTGGCACCTACCTGGCCAGCACCCAGGTAATGTGGGATTGGTAATTCCCAAATTTAGGGAGTTGGGTTGATTTACACTCAGCACTTCACGGTATTGATCAGCAGCAAGAGATGCTCCAAATATTCCCAAAATATCCCAAAAAATTCCTGTTACCCCTCCACCACTAACTGAAAGCAATAAAGCCCACACTGGATATACAAATATCACACACAACATCTCTAAAATAACTTAATTCCCTCACTTTTCATTTAGCTTGTGATGAAAACCCACAGGAATTCGCTTCAGTTATAAAAAAACCCAAAAAATTCCCTCAGGGCTGATTTTTTTTTTAGGAATTATCCCATCCCAAATTCCCATTTGGGATGTGGCACCTACCTGGCCAGCATCCAGGTAATGTGTGACCTGCAGGACCAGGAAGAAGACCCTGAGGGATTCCTTCTGGATGGGATTTCCCTGCCAGTTCTCCACGATCTGCCCGCACAGCGTCAGCAGGGGATGAACCTCCTGCAGCTTCCTCTCCATCAGCAGCAGCTGCAATGCCCCAGGAAAATCCAAATTATTTCAGGATAAACATTCATTTCCCCCATGGAAAATTTGGCTGTTTGAATCCTGAGATTGCCCAAAGTCAGGTTGGAGCAGCTTGGGACAGTGGAAGGTGTCCCTGGTTTTTCCAACCCAAATAATTCCATGGATTCTCCAATTCCAGGGATTCTCCAATTCCAGGGATTCTGGAATATTCACTTGATTCCCACAGCTTTTTCACCCCACCAGCATTTCCATCCCTCATTACAAAAGCTCCACTGAAAATCTGCAATGATCCATCTATTTTTTCCAGAAAAAATAAGGAATAAAGCAGAATTTATCTGTAAGAATCCTCGTTATCCCCTCAAAAAAAAAAAAATTTCTGGAATTTACAATTGAACAGGAAAAATTTATTTTAAAACCACTTCCAACTTACCATCCCCTTGCTGAGTAGGAAGAGAGCTCTGGAATGAAAGAGAACAAAGTGAAATTCTAAAAGAAATTATTTGATCCACCAAAAAAACCCAAAAAAAACAAAAAAAAAAAAAAAAAAAAAAAAAAAAAAAAAAAAAAAAAAAAAAAAAAAAAAAAAAAAAAACAAACAAAAAAAAACCAAAAAAAAAACCCAAAAAAAAACAGGAAAAAATAAAAAGCTGTTTTTTTCTCCCTCTAAAAGCAGCAAAAATTAGGATTAAGGGAGCTCATGGAGGAAATCCCAGGGAATTCAGGCAGGAGGAAATCCCAGGGGACTGAAGGAGGAAATCCAGGGATGAAAGTCCAGGAATTCCTTCAGGAAATCCCAGGGAATTTGGGGATGGAATTCCCTCAGGAAATCCCAGGGAATCCAGGGAGGAAATCCCAGAGAACTTGGGGATGAAATCCCAGGGAATTCGGGGATGAAATCCCAGGGAATTCGGGGATGAAATCCCAGGGAATTCAGGGAGGAAATCCCAGGGAATTCAGGGAGGAAATACCAGGGAATTTGGGGATGAAATCCCAGGGAATTCAGAGAGGAAATGCCAGGGAATTCAGGGAGGAAATCCCAGGGAATTCAGAGAGGAAATCCCAGGGAATTCAGAGAGGAAATCCCAGGGAATTTGGGGATGAAATCCCAGGGAATTCAGGGAGGAAATCCCAGGGAATTCGGGGATGAAATCCCAGGGAATTCAGGGATGAAATCCCAGGGAATTCGGGGAGGAAATCCCAGGGAATTCGGGGAGGAAATCCCAGGGAATTCGGGGAGGAAATCCCAGGGAATTTGGGGATGAAATCCCAGGGAATTCAGGGAGGAAATCCCAGGGAATTCAGGGGTGAAATCCCAGGGAATTCAGGGGTGAAATCCCAGGGAATTCAGGGGTGAAATCCCAGGGAATTCAGGGGTGAAATTCCAGGGAATTCAGGGATGAAATCCCAGGGAATTCAGGGGTGAAATCCCAGGGAATTCAGGGAGGAGCCAGAGAATTCCAGGATGAAATGCCAGGAATTGTCACCTGGTGTACTCGGAGCCAACCACGCGGGCGTACTCGGCCCCCACTCCCAGCAGGTCACAGGCTGACACCAGATCCTTTTCCAAGGTGTGCAGTTGCTGAAATAGGAAAAAAACAAAACAAAAAAAAGCCATAAAAAGTCAGAACTTTCTCCCTGAATCCCAAGAAAATCCCATTATCCCTGGATTTACAAATTCCTGCTCCTTAAAAGGGTTTTAGATCCGTTTTCCAAAGAAATCTCTGGGGTTTCCATGGATTTGTTTGAGCTTAGAAAATTTTTTTTTTTCCCTTAAAATTCCTAATTAATGAGGAATTGGTTAAAAATTGGAGGTAAATCCTGCAAAGGGTGAAAATCCCAGATCTCAACAGCTCCAAAAAATCCATGGATTGTCACACTGGAACAAGAGTTTTCCCAGCAAGAGGAGCTTCCAAGGTGTGCTCCCAAATTTTTTTCCCTTTCCCAAACTCAGGTGGGAATTCAGGAAGAGAAGAATGGGCTGCAAGGAAATGGGAAATCAGGGAAAAATGGGAAGCTCCAAGGAAAGGAAGTTTCTGAGTCCTCAGGATGAACTCCTGGAAAAGTAAATATTCCTCAGTTCCTGGGAAATTAAATATTTCTAAAGTTCTTTTTCCATAAATACAGCTAAAAGTGCTTCTGTTCTTACAAATACTTTTAATTTATAAATATTTTGCAGCATATTCCATACCAGGAAAAAAAAATTTCCTTGGGATTCCTTTCCCTTGCTCCTTTTCTGGATACTTTTCTTATTCCTCCTCCCATCCCACATCCCTAATCAAACACAAAACAATCCAATCAACACTTCTGGCTGGAAAACACCAATCCCAGCAGGATTTCTCTCCCTGCAAGCCTCAAAATGGATTTTTTTTTTCTCCATCCTTGGAATTCCAAGCCCTTAATTCCCACAGAGAGCTCCTGGCTGATTCCTTGATCCAATCCAGAGGCTCCCAATATCAATTCCCAACCCGGATTTGCCTTTTCCCCTCTCCATTAACAGCAATTTTTTAGTGGATAAAGTCATAAAAAGCATCCGGTAACTGCAATTTTTTAGGGGATAACAGAATGAAAGCTTCCATGCTGTTTTCAATGGGAAGAGAGGATTTTTCCAGGATTTTTTTTTCAAGGAATTGCTGCTGCAAGGACTCACAGCCAGCTGGAAGAGCAGCCTGCAGTGCCAGTAGGGAGTCTGCTGGGAGATCTGGATGGCTTTACGCAGCAAGGGCTTGGCCGTGTCCACGGAATTCTGCAACACAAACACCCCCAAATCAACACAAATCCAGCACCCTGAAATCCCACAGCCTTGAAATTCCTTGGAGAATCACGCTGAGGAGGGTTGGGAGTGAGGGATGAAAGTGTTGGAAGTAATAAAAATAAAATGGGAGAAGTTTGAGGCTGCTCCGTCCTTGGGATGTGCAAGGTAGGGGTGGATGGGATTGGAGAAATTTGGGATTTTGGGAAGTGTCACTGCACATGGCAGGGTGGGATTGGATGGGATTGAAGGTGTTTCCAATCCAAACCATTCCAGGATATCAGGATTCAAAATCCCAAGGAATTAGTTTGGAGGAATGCAGCACAACTTCCTAACTACACACAATTTGGGATGATCCAACTTTCCAAAGACAGAGTCTAAAACATGGAAAGGAAAACTTTCACCTCCTGTGTGGGATTTTGGGATGGAATTCCTCCCTGGGAGGTTGGGATGAGGTTGGAATTGAATTCCCAGAGCAGCTGGGGCTGCCCCATCCCAGGAATTGTCCAGGTTGGAGCAGCCTGCGGTAGGGGAAGGTGTCCTTCCCACGGAACTGGGTGATCCTTCAGGTCCTTTCCAACCCAAAATCCTGAGGAAAATCCTGGATTTCCCTCCCTCCCTCTCTTCCTCCCTACCCTAAAACCAGCATTTTTAACAAGAACTAAGAAATTTCTTTGGCCGAGCAAAACCAGTTCACAGTGGGAAGCCTTTACTGCAATTCCAGCAAAAACCTCATCAAAAAGGAAGGGGGAAAGGCTCTCATCCCAGAAATCTGATTTTTCAGGGGAATATCCCATTCCAAACCCAAATTCAAAGGGCACAGAGGGGTTTTGGGGGGTTTCTCTCACCTCCTGGCAGTAGAGCTCTGACAGCAAACTGGCTGCCTCGAACTTCACATCTTCAAACTGGGGGATCTGGCACCAAGGTTAAGGGAACAACAAAATCCAGGTGGGAAGCAACAACAAAACCTCCAAAAACCCTCAGGAAAATTAGGATCAGATGGGATGTAAGGCCTTTTCCAACCCAAACTCTGTGAAAGCAGTAATGAAGTAGAGTAAAACCCCCGTTCCATGCCCCCACCCCCAGCCCTTGAAGGTGTTTTGGGGTTTCCCTGGAGTTGTTCTGAGCTCGGAGCCCTTCCTGGATCCCGGGAAAAGGATACCTGCTGGGATATCAGCCACTGCAAGAGAACACAGCGGGTTAGGCTGGCACTAACACCCACCAGAACCTCCCCGACACCCTCCCGCTTTGTGCCAGGAGCCTCCCACTGCCCCTTTCCCTGCTCCTCATCCTTTCCAGCTGCCTCGGCCGCCCCTTCCCCTACTTTTCACTTTCTCCAGGCGTCCAAACCCCCATCTCCACCACCCCTAACCCTTCCTCCATGCACTGGCACTCCCCGTTTCCCCCTCCCCAAGCCCATCCTGCCCCCCCTGCCCCGCTCACCGCCTTCTCCAGGTGCCCGCGGGCCTGGTCGCCGTTGCGGGTGTGGTGGTAGAGGACGGAGCCGAGCTGGAGGTGCGTGCGGGCCTCCATGCGGGGCGGGGGCTTGCGGGGCAGCACGGCCTGCAGGCAGTGCACGCACAGCCGCACCTTGGGCGGGCTGGACGTGCGGAAATGCTCGGCCAGGCCCAGCAGCGCCAGGTACCACGACTCGCCCGCGGCCGCGCCGCCGCCCGACGCCGAGCCCGGCGCAGGCCCGGCTGCGCCGCCGCCGCCTCCGGCACCTCCGCCACCGCCTCCGGCCCCACCCGCGGCTCCCGCCGCCTCCCAGAGCCGCTCCCGCCGCCTCCCGCCGGCTGCGGCGGCTGCTGAGGCGGCGGCGGCTGCTGAGGGCCGCCGCGCCCGCCGCCACCGCCGCCATCTTGGGGCCGCCGACAACACCGCCGCGAGGCGTAGGGCACGACGGGAGTTGTAGTCCGATCGCCTCAGGGGCGGAGGGGAGATGGGAGTTGTAGTCCGCCCTTTCGCACCGGTAGGATGCGGGGAGAACCGAGGAACAACAGTAGCGGCTGACCCGCCAGAGCGGGGTTGTTCGGCCCCTCCCCGAGCGGGGCTCGGTGCCGCGGGAGGAGCGGGAAGAGCGGCGGGATGGCCGCCATGAAGGACTACATCACCCAGGGGCGCTTGCGGCGGCGCGGCCCCGGCGCGGCGCGCCCGGCGCGGGGCACGCTGGGACGGGGGCTCCAAAATGGACAACCACAGGGATGCGCCAGGTACGGCCCGGCCAGGGCGGCTCCTGCTGGTCCCGGCTCTGTCCCGGCCCTCCTGGGGCTCCGCTCTGTTCCTCCTGCCTCGCTGCCATCCCCCGGCTCGGTCCCACCGCCTCCGGGGCTCCGGGAGCTGGGGGTGGGGGTGTGTCAGCAGAGTCGGGGGCTGAGGGAGGTCCCCCCCGTAAAATTCCCTCCTTTTTTCCCGCAGCGGAGCCGAACCGAGAGTTAGGGATGGATCCCCGCCTTCGTTCCCGGCTCCTTTTCCCGCAGGGATGCCGAGCTGCTGGTTCGGGATGGTTCCTCTGTTAAATTTCCCCCCTTTTCCCACAGGAAAGCTGAGCCTTGGGTCTGGGGTGGTCTCCCCCTTATTTTTCTTCCTCTTTTTCCACAGGGAAGCAGAACCGGTAGTTCTGGGAGGTTCCACTGTTGATTTTTCCTCTTTTTCCCACAGGAGACCAAACTGCTCATTCCCTTTCTCTTTTCCCATAGGAAAGCTGAGCTGGTGGTTCTTGGAGACCCCACTGTTAATTTTTTTTTTATTCTTTTTTCTATAGGGAGGTTGAGTTTGGGATGATCTCACAGTTTATTCCTTCCCTTCTCCCACAGGGAGAGCGAGCCCTGATTTGGGATGATCCCCGTGTTAATCTCCTTTCTTATCCTGTAGGAAATATGAGCCTTGATTTGGGATGGTTTCCCCATTGATTTCCCTTCTTTTCCAACAGGGAAACTGAATTTGGGGAGGTCCCTACTCTAATCCCACTTTTTCCCTCAGGGAATGTGAGCCTTGATTTAGGATGATTCCTATTAAATCCCTCCATTTTTCCTCAGGGGACAAGCCCCTGGCTTCCAGATGATCCCTGTTAATTCCTGCTTTTTTTCCCTCAGGGAATGCGACCCTTGATTTGGGATGATCCCAGTTAATTCCCACATTATCCCACAAGGAATGCACCTCTTGATTTGAGATGATCCCTGTTATTTCCTGCCTTCTTCCTTCGTGGAATGTGCCCCTGATTCCAGACAATTCCCATGCTAATTCCTGCCCTTTTCCCTCAGGGAATGCATCCCTGGATTCGGGCTGATCCCTGTTCATTCCCGCCTTTTTCCCACAGGGAATATGCCCCTGAATTCCAGATGCTCCCTGTTAATTCCCACCTTTTTCCTTTAGGGCATGTGCTCCTTGATTTGGGCTGATCCCCTTGTTAACCCCATCCTTTTCCCTCAGGGAATGAGCCCCTCGATTTGGGATGAAGCCATGCTAATTCCTGCCTTTTTCCCTGAGGGAAAGAGCCCCTGGATTCCGGCTCATTTCTGTCAATTCCCACTTTTTCACCCCTCAGGGAATGCGCCCCTGGATTCCAGATAATCCCAGTTAATTCTCCCCTTTTTTCCTCAGGGACTGAGCCCCTTGATTTGGGATGATCCGGTGTTAAATCCTGCCCTTTTCCCTCAGGGAATGAGCCCCCGATTCCTGACAATTCCCGTGCTAATTCCCTCCTTTTTCCATCAGGAAATGAGCCCCTGATTCCTGACAATTCTCATGCTAATTCCCACCTTTTCCCTCAGGGAATGATTCCCTCAATTCCCATGCTAATTCCCGCCTTTTTCCCTCAGGGAATGTGCCCCTGATTCCTGACAATTCCCGTGCTAATTCCCACCTTTTCCCTCAGGGAAGGCGAGCCGGTGGTTCGGAGTGTCCCAATCCAAGTCGGCCAAGACGAGCGTGAACATCCTGCAGCAGGAGGAGCTGATCGCGCAGAAAAAACGGGAAATCGAGGCCCGGCTGGAGCAGCAGGCGCGGCAGAATTCCCTCAGCATCCCGCAGCTGCCGCTGCTCGGAGAGTACGAGGGAATCCCGGGATTCTGGCTGCCAGCAGATGGGGGGGTGTTGGGAAGGGGAGCTGGGAGAGGAAAATCCCAATTTTTGGTGGAGCACAGGGAGGAAAATCCCGATTTCTGGTGGAGCACAGGGAGGAAAATTGCGATTTTTGGTGGAGCACAGGGAGGAAAATCCCGATTTCTGGTGGGGCAGAGGGAGGAAAATGCCGATTTTAGGTGGAGCACAAGGAGGAAAATTCCGATTTTTGGTGGAGCAGAAGGAGGAAAATCCCGATTTCTGGTGGGACAGAGGGAGGAAAATGCCAATTTTTGGTGGAGCAGAGGGAGGAAAATCCCGATTTTGGTGGAGGAGAGGGAGGAAAATCCCGATTTTTGGTGGAGCAGAGGGAGGAAAATCTCAGTTTTGGTGGAGCAGAAGGAAGAAAATCCCAATTTTAATGATGCAAGGAAGGAAAATGCCAGTTTTGGTAGAGCAGAGGGAGGAATACACTGGTTTTGGTGGATTAGGAAGCAAAAATCTCAATTTTAATGGAGAAGGGAAGGAAAATCCCAGTTTTAGTGGAGCAAGGGGAGGAAGATCCCAATTTTAATGGAATGGGAAGGAGAATTGGGGGTTCTTTAGAGAATTCAGTGGTAGGTGAGGAAAATGACCAATTCCAGGAGTTTTTCCTGTGCCAAATCCCACATGGGAAGGGTCAGGAAGCTCCCAAATTCCAGCTCCTGTTTTCCTGTCCCCACTCAGCGATGATGGCTCCGAGAATGAGGCCTCTGTGTCTAACAAGTTTGTGAACGATGGGAGCTTTCTGCAGCAATTCTTGAAACTCCAGAAGGAAAAATCCAATGCTGGTAGGTCCTTCCTTTTCCAGACTAAATCTGGGATACCCAGGAATTCTGTCCCCTTCATTCTTCCCTCAGAAACTGCCTCAAATCCACTCAGCAATTCAGGAAATGCACCAGCTCCAAACCTTGGGAAGAAGCACCTGGTGCAGGCCCTAACCTAAATTCTCCAGGCCCAGAGCCTCTCCCACCCCAAACCCAAGATTTCCAAGAATAATTTCCCTTCATTTTCTCCACAGAAACTGCCCCAGATCCCTCAGACAACTCAGAGAATGCTCCAGCTCCAAACCTTGGGAACAAGCAGTCAGGGCAGGCCCAGAGCCTTTCCCAACCCAAACCCAAGATTCCCAAGAATAATTTCCCCTCATTTTCTCTACAGAAACTGCCCCAAATCCCTCAAACAACTCAGGCAATGCCCGAGCTCCAAACCCTGGGAAGAAGCAGCCAGGGCAGGCCTAGAGCCTTTCCCACACCAAACTTAGGATTGCCAAGAATGATTTCTCTTCTTTTTCTCCACAGAAACTGCCCCAAATGCCCCCAACAGCTCAGGAAATGCCCCAGCCCCAAACCCAGGATTCCCAGGAAATCTTTTCTCTTCATTCTCCCCTCAGAAACTGCCCCAAATCCCTCAGACGATTCTAGGAATGCCCCAGCTCCAAACCTTGGGAACAAGCAGCTGGGGCAGGCCCGGAGCCTCTCCCACCCCAACCCCAGAATTCTCAGGAGTAATTTCTCTTCATTTTCTCCACAGAAACTGCCCCAAATGCCCCCAACAGCTCAGGGAATGCCCCAGCCCCAAACCCTGGGAAGAAGCCGGCGCTGCTGGGGAAGCGGCCGGGCCAGGCCCTGAGCCGGATGCTCCAGGCCCGGAGCCTCTCCCACCCCAAACCCAGCCCCGTCCTGAACCGCCTCAGCGTCTTCCAGGCCCCAGATGAGGATGAGGAGGAGGATTACGAGCAATGGTTGGAAATCAAAGGTCAGTGGCAGCTCCTGCTCTGGGGCTGGAGTTGGGAATGCCCATCCTGGGGTAGGGGGTCAGTGGGGGCAGGATTCCCTCAGGAGCAGTTGGGAACGGGGTGGGGTTCAGGTCCTGGGACAGGGGTCAATTTGGGATAGAGTTTCCTCAGTGCCAGTGGGAAGCTGGGTGGATTTATCCTTGGACAAGGATCATTTTGGGATAGGATTCCCTCAGGCTCAGTAGGGAATGGGGTGGGGCTTCAGGTCCTGGGACAGGGGTCAGTTTGGGATAGGATTCCCTCAGGCCTAGTGGGAAATTGGGTGGATTTATCCTGGCATAGGAATCAGTTTGGGACGGGGATCATTTTGGGATAGGATTGATTCCCCCAGGCTCAGTAGGGAATAGAGTGGGGTTAAGGCCCTTGAATAGGGGATCAGTGGAGACAGGGTTCCCTCAGGCCCAGTAGGGAATGGGATTGAAGGTCAGTTTGAGGGACAGGGGTCAGTTTGGGATAGGATTTGCTCAGTCCCAGTGGGAAGTTGGGTGGATTTTCCTTGGACAAGAATCAGTTTGGGATAGGATTCCCTCAGGCCCAGTAGGGAATGGGGTGGGGTTCAGGTTCTGGGACAGGGGTTCAGGGAAATTCCAGGGAAACCTTGGAGCTGCTTCCAGAGCCTAAAGGGGCTCCAGGACAGCTGGAGAGGAATTTAGGATTAGGGATGGAGGGACAGGACACAGGGCATGGCTTCAAGCTGAAGGAAGGTGGATTTAGGTGGGATTTTGGGAAGGAACTCCTGGCTGGGAGGGTGAGGAGGAGCTGGGCTGGAATTCCCAGAACAGTT
This sequence comes from Muscicapa striata striata, assembly GCA_030060385.1. NCBI lineage: Eukaryota > Metazoa > Chordata > Aves > Passeriformes > Muscicapidae > Muscicapa > Muscicapa striata. Next base: position 22,230 of record JAREIS010000498.1, on the reverse strand, counting down.
GTGGCCACCCCATCCCTGGAAATGTCCAAGGAGAGGTAGGAGAAGGGAAATTCCAGGAAAACCTTGGAGCTGCGTCCAGAGCCTAAAGGGGCTCCAGGAGAGGGATTTGGGGTAAGGGCTGGAATTCCAGTACACGGGGAATGGATTTAAACTAGAAAAGGGGAATTTAGGTGGGATTTTGGGAAGGAATTCCTGGCTGGGAGGGTGAGGAGGAGCTGGGCTGGAATCCCCTGGATCCCTGGAAGTGTCCAAGGAAAGGTTAGGACAGCAGAAAATGTAGGAATGGGATGATCTTTAATCCCATCCCACCCCACCCTAGATCCCAAATTTAGATTTCACCTTTAGGAACCCTATGGGAAAAAGCTCAGAACCACCCCTAAGAAAAATCAAAAAATGCTGATGTGAACACCTTCCTACAACTGCCTGCCCCATTTCATCCTTTCTCTTCCCATATTCCCATGTGTCTGCTCCGTGCTTTTCGGCAGTAATTCCCTGTTTCCCGTTTGGGGGGAAGTTGAACCCCAAGTACTGACAGCCTCCTTAAAGTTTTGCCCCCAGAGGACGCGGAGACGCGGCAGGTGGTGGAAAAGCTGGCCAGGTTCGTGGCTGAGGGCGGCCCCGAGCTCGAGAAGGTCGCCATGGAGGACTACAAGGATAATCCTGCTTTTGGGTGAGTTTGTTCCCCAGGAAAGGGCAGCAGTTGGGGGTTTGTAGCTTTTCCCAGCCTCAGGGAAGCTACCAGAAAGCTCAGTGAGTTCATGTTGCTTACCCAGCTACCTGCCAGCAGGGAAACAAAGGCTTGAGATCCTGCTTTTGGGTGAGTTTGGGATGGGTTTGTTCCCCAGGAAAGGGCAGCAGTTGGGGGTCTGTAGCTTTTGGAGCTGGGGGTCTGTAGCTTTTGGAGCTGGGGGTCTGTAGCTTTTGGAGCTGGGGTCTGTAGCTTTGGAGCTGGGGTCTGTAGCTTTTGGAGCTGGGGGTCTGTAGCTTTCTGGAGCTGGGGTCTGTAGCTTTTGGAGCTGGGGGTTTGTAGCTTTTGAAGCTGGGGCTTCCCAGCCTCAGGGAAGCTACCAGAACTAGGATAGCTCAGTGAGTTCATGTAGCTTTTGGCTACCTGCCAGCAGGGAAACAAAGGCTTGAGATCCTGCTTTTGGGTGAGTTTGGGATGGGTTTGTTCCCCAGGAAAGTGCAGCAGCTGGGGGTCTGTAGCTTTTGGAGCTGGGGGTCTGTAGCTTTTGGAGCTGGGGTCAGTAGCTTTTGGAGCTGGGGGTCTGTAGCTTTTGGGGCTGGGGTCTGTAGCTTTTGGGGGGGTCTGTAGCTTTTGGGGCTGGGGTCTGTAGCTTTTGGGGCTGGGGGTCAGTAGCTTTTGGAGCTGGGGGTCTGTAGCTTTTGGAGCTGGGGGTCTGTAGCTTTTGGAGCTGGGGGTCTGTAGCTTTTGGAGCTGGGGGTCAGTAGCTTTTGGAGCTGGGGGTCTGTAGCTTTTGGGGCTGGGGGTCTGTAGCTTTTGGGGCTGGGGGTCTGTAGCTTTTGGGGCTGGGGGTCTGTAGCTTTTGGGGCTGGGGTCTGTAGCTTTTGGAGCTGGGGGTCTGTAGCTTTTGGAGCTGGGGGTCTGTAGCTTTTGGGGCTGGGGGTCAGTAGCTTTTGGAGCTGGGGCTTCCCAGCCTCAGGGAAGCTACCAGAACTAGGATAGCTCAGTGAGTTCATGTAGCTTACCCAGCTACCTGCCAGCAGGGAAACAAAGGCTTGAGATCCTACTTTTGGGTGAGTTTGGGATGGGTTTGTTCCCCAGGAAAGGGCAGCAGTTGGGGGTCTGTAGCTTTTGGAGCTGGGGGTCAGTAGCTTTTGGGGCTGGGGGTCTGTAGCTTTTGGGGCTGGGGGTCTGTAGCTTTTGGGGCTGGGGGTCTGTAGCTTTTGGGGCTGGGGGTCTGTAGCTTTTGGAGCTGGGGGTCTGTAGCTTTTGGAGCTGGGGGTCTGTAGCTTTTGGAGCTGGGGGTCTGTAGCTTTTGGAGCTGGGGGTCTGTAGCTTTTGGGGCTGGGGGTCTGTAGCTTTTGGAGCTGGGGGTCAGTAGCTTTTGGAGCTGGGGGTCTGTAGCTTTTGGGGCTGGGGGTCTGTAGCTTTTGGAGCTGGGGGTCAGTAGCTTTTGGGGCTGGGGGTCAGTAGCTTTTGGGGCTGGGGGTCTGTAGCTTTTGGGGCTGGGGGTCTGTAGCTTTTGGAGCTGGGGGTCAGTAGCTTTTGGGGCTGGGGGTCAGTAGCTTTTGGAGCTGGGGGTCAGTAGCTTTTGGGGCTGGGGTCTGTAGCTTTGGAGCTGGGGGTCTGTAGCTTTTGGAGCTGGGGGTCAGTAGCTTTTGGGGCTGGGGGTCTGTAGCTTTTGGAGCTGGGGGTCTGTAGCTTTTGGAGCTGGGGGTCAGTAGCTTTTGGGGCTGGGGGTCTGTAGCTTTTGGGGCTGGGGCTTCCCAGCCTCAGGGAAGCTTCCAGAACTAGGATAGCTCAGTGAGTTCCTGTAGCTTACCCAGCTACCTGCCAGCAGGGAAAATCTGCATTTGAGGAAGGAAAAGTTTGGATTTGAGGGGGAGAAATATTTGATTTCATTGTTTTTCCCAGGGGAGGAAAAGTTTTGGGTCATTGTTCTTCCCTGAGGGGGAAAAGTTTGGATTTGAGTGGGAGCAAAGTTTGAGTTCATTGTTCTTCCTGTAAGAGGCAAAATCTGGAATTTGAGGAAGGGGAGATGTTTGGAATTGAGGGATGAAAAATTTTTTAATCCCAGCACTGGTGGGCACAGGATTCCTCTTTAATTTCCCTTCAAGCAACAAAAATTTGGATGCAAATCCTTTGGTTGAAACTCCAAATTCAAATTTCGTATTTTAGGTGCATTCTGAGTAAGTCCTCCATTTTTCCATGTTGAGTTGGAGCTGTTCCTATCCCAGAATATCAATGTTTGGATAATTATTCCTCTTTTTTTTTCCTTTTTTTTTTTTTTTTCCCAGGTTTTTGCATGATAAGAACAGCAGAGAATTCCTTTACTACAGGAAGAAAGTGGCAGAAATAAGGAAAGAAAATCAAAATTCCCAGGCAGCCTCTTCCCAAAAAGGTAATTCCCACTAAAATCTGGGAAATTTGGGATTTATTTGGGGTGAAAATTTTGGCTGACTGGAAAGAAAATTCCTGACTGGAAAGAGAATCAAATCCTTGGAGTTTTCCAAAGGATTTCCTCTTGTTCCTGGGTAATTCAGGGGCAAAATCCTTCAATGTGGATAATTCCAGGTGGTTTAATTCTATGGAAAAATGTCTGAGACAGGAAAAAAAATCAAAAATTTGTGGTTATGGATAATTCCAGGTGCTGTAATACTATGGAAAAGTGCCTGAGACATGGAAAAAAATCCAAAATTTTTAAGTATGGATAATTCCAGGTGGTTTAACTCTATGGAAAAATGCCTGGGACATGGAAAAAAATACAAAATTTGTAATTAGTGATAATTCCAGGTGCTGTAATCCTATGGGAAAATGTCTGGGACATGGGAAAAAATCCAAAATTCTTGATTATGGATAATTCTAGGTGGTTTAATCCTATGGAAAAGTGCCTGGCACAGTGGAAAAATACAATTTTTTTAATTAGGGGTAATTGCAGGTGGTTTAATCCTATGGAAAAGTGCCTGGCACAGGGGAAAAACATTATTAATTGTGAATAATTCCAGGTGGTTTAATCCTATGGAAAAGTGCCTGGCCCAGGGAGAAAAAATGCAAAATCCTTAAATATGGATAATTCTGAGTGTTTTAAATCTATGGAAAAGTGGCTGGCACATGGAAAATTTGGGATTTGGGGACCCAAAGCTGTTTTATCTCTCATCTCTCCCATTCCTGCTCCCCAAACTCAGGTTTAACCTGAGGTTTTTATGCTCTTTAACTATTTTGTGCCAATTTTCCCCCTTTAAACCCAAATTTAGACCTCACTGGGGTCCTTAGGCCCTGTCCCTGCTCCCAAACTTGGGTCTAAACTAAAGCTTTTATGCTACATAACTGTTTTTATACCAGTTCTCCCCCTTTAAGCCTGGCTTTAGGCCTCACTGGTGTCCTTAGGCCCCTCCCTGCTCCCCAAACTCAGGTTTAACCTGAAGTTTTTATGCTTTCAACTCTCTTTGTACAATTTCTCCCCCTTTAAACCCAGCTTTAGGCCTCACTGGTGTCCTTAGGCTGGGTTAAGCCCCATCCCTACTCCCCAAACTCAAGTTTAAACTGTAGTTTTTATGCTATTTAAATGTTTTTATTCAATTTCTCCCCCTTTAAACCCAAATTTAGACTTCATTGGTGTCCTTAGGCTGAGTTAAGCCCAATCCCTACTCCCCAAACTCAAGTTTAAACTGAAGTTTTTATGCTATTTAAATGTTTTTGTACCGATTCTTCTCCCTTTAAACCCAAATTTAGACTTCACTGGGGTCCTTAGGCCCTGTCCCTGCTCCCAAACTTGGGTCTAAACTAAAGCTTTTATCCTATTTAAATGTTTTTATACCAATACTCCCCCTTTAAACCTGACTTTAGTCTTCACTGGTGTCCTTAGGCTGGGTTAAACCCCATCCCTACTCCCCAAACTCAAGTTTAACCCGAAGGTTTTTTTTATGTTATTTAACTGTTTTTATACAATTTCTCCCCCTTTAAACCCAGCTTTAGGCCTCACTGGTGTCCTTAGGCCGGGTTAGGCTGGGCTGGGGTGAGCTGGGCCCAGGACTAATCCCTGCCTAAAGTTTCCCCCCCAGCCGACGAGGAGACGCGGAGCTCGGCCGAGGCGCTGGCGCGGTTCGTGGCTGCGGGGGGGCCCGAGGTGGAGGCCATTGCCCTGCACAACAACCGCGACAACCCCGCCTTCCGGTACGGGAATTTCCCAAATTGGGAATTTGGGTTTGTGGGGAATCCAGAGGGGAATTCAGAGGGGAATTCATAGGGAAATTCACAGGGAATGCAGAGGGGAATTCATAGGGAAATTCAGACAATTTGCCCGAGGTGGAGGCCATTGCCCTGCACAACAACCGGAAACCGCCTTCGGTACGGGAATTTCCCAAATTTTTGGGTTTGTGGGGAATCCATAGGGAATTCAGAGGGGAATTCATAGGGAAATTCACAGGGAATGCAGAGGGGAATTCATAGGGAAATTCCAGGGAAATTCCAGACAATTTGCCCGAGGTGGAGGCCATTGCCCTGCACAACAACCGCGACAACCCCGCCTTCCGGTACGGGAATTTCCCAAACTGGGAATTTGGGTTTGTGGGGAATTCAGAGGGGAATTCAGAGGGGAATTCATAGGGAAATTCCAGGGAAATTCCAGGCAATTTGCCCGAGGTGGAAATTCCAGGAAATTCCAGGCAATTTGCCCGAGGTGGAGGCCATTGCCCTGCACAACAACCGCGACAACCCCGCCTTCAGGTACGGGAATTTCCCAAATTGGGAATTTGGGTTTGTGGGGAATCCAGAGGGGAATCCAGAGGGGAATTCATAGGGAAATTCCAGGGAAATTCCAGGGAAATTCCAGACAATTTGCCCGAGGTGGAGGCCATTGCCCTGCACAACAACCGCGACAACCCCGCCTTCAGGTACGGGAATTTCCCAAATTGGGAATTTGGGTTTGTGGGAATCCAGGGGAATTCAGAGGGGAATTCAGGGAAATTCCAGGAAATTCCAGGCAGACAATTTGCCCGAGGTGGAGGCCATTGCCCTGCACAACAACCGCGACAACCCCGCCTTCAGGTACAACCCCGCCCTTAGGAATTTCCCAAATTGGGAATTTGGGTTTGAGGGGAATTCATGGGGAATTCAGAGGGGGAAATTCCAGACAATTTGCCCGAGGTGGAATTCCCTGCAGAGGGTACGAATTTCCCAAATTGGGAATTTGGGTTTGTGGGGGATCCAGAGGGGAATTCATAGGGAAATTCCAGGCAATTTGCCCGAGGTGGAGGCCATTGCCCTGCACAACAACCGCGACAACCCCGCCTTCAGGTACGGGAATTTCCCAAATTGGGAATTTGGGTTTGTGGGGAATCCATAGGGGAACTCACAGGGGAATTCAGGGGAATTCATAGGGAAATTCCAGGGAAATTCCAGGCAATTTGCCCGAGGTGGAGGCCATTGCCCTGCACAACAACCGCGACAACCCCGCCTTCAGGTACGGGAGAGCCCCAAACTGGGAATTTGGGTTTGTGGGGAATCCATAGGGGAATTCAGAGGGGAATTCATAGGGAAATTCCAGGGAAATTCCAGACAATTTGCCCGAGGTGGAGGCCATTGCCCTGCACAGCAACCACGACAACCCCGCCTTCAGGTACAGCAATCACCACTTTGGGAATTTGGGTTCATAGGGGAATTCACGGGGAATCCACAGGAGAATTTGGAGGGAAATTCGCAGGGGAATTCACAGGGAAGTTCCAGGGAAATTCCAGGCAATTTGCAGAGGAATTCAGAGGGGAATTCGAAGGGAAATTCAGGGAAATTCGCAGGGACATTCACAGAGGAATTTCAGGGAAATTCACCGGGAATTTGCAGGGAAATTCACAGGGAATTCACAGAGGAATTTCAGGGAAATTCGCAGAGGAATTTGGAGGGAATTCGCAGGGAAATTCACAGGAAAATTCCAGGGAAATTCTTGGCAATTCAGAGGGGAATTTGCAGGGAATTCCCAGAGGAACTTGTGGGGAATTTAGAGAGGAATTCCCAGAGGAATGTGCAGGGAATTTCCAGGGAATTCACAAGGAATCTCCAGGAAATTCACAGGGAATCTCCAGGGAAATCTCCAGGGAAATTCACGGGAATCTGCAGGGAATTTCCAGGCAGTTTGCAGGGAATTCACGGGAATTTCCAGGGAAATGTCTGGGAATGCTCTGGGGATTCCAGGCAGGAATTCCACAGCTGCATCCCAGCCCTGGAGATCTGGGAATTGCAGGAAGGAAAATTCCTGAGGAAATTGTGCTGGATCCCAGCTCTGAGTGGAACTAGAGAGCCAGGAATGCTCTGGGAATGCTCTGGGAATGTTCTATGCATTCCAGGCTGAGGATCCCAGCTCTGAGTGGAGCTGGAGATCCGGGAATGCTCTGGGAATGCTCTGGGAATGTTCTGGGAATGTTCTGTGCATTCCAGGCTGAGGATCCCAGCTCTGAGTGGAGCTGGAGAGCCAGGAATGCTCTGGGAATGCTCTGGGAATGTTCTGTGCATTCCAGGCTGAGGATCCCAGCTCTGAGTGGAGCTGGAGAGCCGGGAATGCTCCGGGAATGTTTGTGCATTCCAGGCCAGAATCCAGGCTGAGGATCCCAGCTCTGAGTGGAACTGGAGAGCCGGGAATGCTCTGGGAATGTTCTGAGAATGTTCTGGGAATGTTCTGTGCATTCCAGGCTGAGGATCCCAGCTCTGAGTGGAGCTGAAGAGCCGGGAATGCTCTGGGAATGTTCTGAGAATGTTCTGGGAATGTTCTGTGCATTCCAGGCTGAGGATCCCAGCTCTGAGTGGAGCTGAAGAGCCAGGAATGCTCTGGGAATGCTCTGGGAATGCTCTGGGAATGTTCTGTGCATTCCAGGGTGAGGATCCCAGCTCTGAGTGGAGCTGGAGAGCCAGGAATGCTCTGGGAATTCTCGGTGCATTCCCGGCCGGGAATGCTCTGGGAATGCTCTGGGAATGCTCTGGGAATTCTCGGTGCATTCCCGGCCGGGAATGCTCTGGGAATGCTCTGGGAATTCTGGGTGCATTCCCGGCTGAGGCTCGCGTTGTCCGCAGGTTCCTGTACGAGCCCCACAGCAAAGGGCACCGCTATTACCGCCAGAAACTCGAGGAGTTCCGCCGGGCGCGGGGCACCGCCCCTTTTCCCGGGAATCCCCCTTTTCCCGGGAACTCTTTTCCCGGAGAATCCGGCCTCAAGAGGAAAAGCAGCCCCGAGGCCTCTCCCTCCCCCTGTGCTTCCCCCTCTCCCCCCTCCCCTCCCTCTCCCTCTCCCCGTTCCCCTCCCGCCTCCTCCCGCTCTCCCCGTTCCCTCTCCCGTTATTCCCGCTGCTCTCCCCATCCCCTCGGCCTCTCCCTCCCCATCCTCATCCTCCACCTCCCCTCTGGATCAGCCAGCCCCGAATCCAGCTGCCATCCCAAATCCCAGCCCAATCCCAAACCCGTCCGTCACCCCAAACCCCGCCCCGGGCCCAAACCCCGCCCCGGGCAGCACCAAAAAGAAGAGGAAGAGTCGCTGGGGGCCGGAGGAGGAGAAGGTGGAGCTGCCCCTGCCACAGCTGGTGCAGCAGCTGGATTCTCCCTCTCCCCTCTCAGGTGAGTGGGGTTGGCTTTTCCTGGGAATTTTGGGTGGTTTTGGATTTCCTGAGTTGGACATGGATCCATTTTCCCAAGGAATCTCTGCTGTCAATCCCAGTTTTTTTTTTTTTTTCCCTGTTGTTTTACTTTCCCTTCACTCCACAGGAATTACAAACAGAATTCTTTTTTTTTTTTTTTTTCCCACCCTTTTATCCCTCTCTGAATCCAGGATCACCTTTTCTATCCTTGGAATATCCAATTCCAGGTTTTTCCCAAGGAATCTCTGCTGTCAATCCCAGGTTTTCTTCCTTGGTTTTATTTTCCCCTGTGGTTTTACTTTCCCTTCACTCCACAGGAATTACAAACAGAATTCTTTTTTTTTTTTTTCCCTTCTTTTCCCACCCTTTTATTCCTCTCTGAATCCAGGATCACCTTTTCTATCCTTGGAATATCCAATTCCAGGTTTTTCCCAAGGAATCTCTGCTGTCAATCCCAGGGTTTTTTTCCCCCTTGGTTTTATTTTGCCTTCTCGTGGTTTTATTTTCCCTTCACTCCACAGGAATTACAAACAGAATTTTTTTTTTTTTTTTCCCACCTTTTTATTCCATTTTATCCCTCTCTGAACCCAGAATCACCTTTTCCATCCTGGCAATATCCAATTCCAGGTTTTATCTGATCTAACAGCCACAAGAATTCCAAGGGAGGAGCTTCCTGAAACTGGAATTTCCCTAAGGATTTTTTAAATTTAAAATCAGATTTTTGGAATTCTCAGAGCTGGCAAAGAAGGAGCTGCTTCCTGCTGCTCTTCCTACTCCTGTGATTCCCAAATGAATCCCAGGAGTTCTGAAATCCCTTAAATTTCCTGGGAATGGCAACACCGCATCCCTGGAATCACCCACAGGGATAAGGGAAGGAGGATTGGGATGATCCTAAAGATGATTCCTGAGCTGGAATTTGTGAGATTTTTTTTGGTTTTTTTTTGTTTTGTTTTGTTTTTGTTTTGTTTTGGTTTGTTTTTTGTTTGTTTGTTTTTTGTTTGTTTGTTTTTTGTTTGTTTGTTTTTTTTTGTTTGTTTGTTTGTTTTTTGTTTGTTTTTTGTTTGTTTTTTGTTTGTTTGTTGGTTTTTTTGTTTTTTGTTTGTTTGTGGGTTTTTTTGTTTTGTTGTTTTTTGGTTTTTGGGGGTTTTTTTTTGTGGATTTGTGGGTTTTTTACTTGATCTCCCAAATTTTTCCAAAGGTTTTTCCCTGGTTTGTTTTTTTTTTTCCTGCAGTTCAGGACCTGAAGGGTCTGGGGTATGAGAAGGGCAAACCTGTGGGCTTGGTGGGGGTCACGGAGCTCTCCGAGGCCCAGAAGAAGCAGCTGAAGGAGCAGCAGGAGGTGATTCCCAAAAAATTCTTCCCCCCCCTTCCCCAAATTCCCTCCTGTGGGAATGACAAGGATTTTCCATCATGGAATCCCTGGGAACAGCAGGAATAGCAGAGGGTTTGGGGGATAAGGAGCTTTCCTAAAATCCCAAAGTCCTCAAAGCCCAAATCCCAAAGGAGCTTTCCAGCCCTAAAATTCCAAATCCCAAAGGAGCTTTCCAGCCCTAAAACCCCAAATCCCAAAGGCCTAAAATCCCAAATCCCAAGGAAACTTTCCAGCCCTAAAATCCCAAATCCCAAAGGAGCTTTCCAGGCCTGAAATCCCAAATCCCAAAGGAGCTTTCCAGGCCTGAAATTCCAAATCCCAAAGGAGCTTTCCAGCCCTAAAACCCTAAATCCCAAAGGCCTAAAATCCCAAATCCCAAGGAAACTTTCCAGCCCTGAAATCCCAAATCCTAAAGGGCTTTTCCAGCCCTAAAATCCCAAATCCTGGGCACATGGAGATGGACAAAACCCGGGGTGAGGGGGACTGGGGAATTCCAGAGGGTTGGGATCAATCCCAGAGAGGGAATCCCATCCCTGGGAGCACCGCCTGTGGCACATGGAGATGGACAAAACATGGTGTGAGGGGGACTGGGGAATTCCAGAGGGGTGGGATCAATCCCAGATAGGGAATTCCATCCCTGGGAGCACAGCCTGCAATACATGGACATGGACAAAACCCGGGGTGAGGGGGATTAGGGAATTCCAGAGGGGGAATTCCATCCCTGGGAACATCATGGAGATGGACAAAACTCGGGGTGAGGGGGACTGGGGAATTCCAGAGGGTTGGGATCAATCCCAGAGAGGGAATTCCATCCCTGGGAGCACAGCCTGCAACACATGGAGATGGACAAAACCTGGAGTGGGTTCCATTCTGGGGAGGGGAATTGTATTCCAGAGGGGGAATTCCATCCCTATTCTATTGGCTGGCCATTCCTAGGAATTTTCATGCTCCAGAATTCCCCTGGAATCCAAATCCCAAGGAATTCTCCATGAGTGTTGTTCTCTCCATGGTTTTCTGGAGTGGAGATGTCACTGGGAATTCCTCAGAATTTTTATGCTCCACAAATTCCAAGGAATTCTCCATGAGCGTTGTTTTTTCCATGAGGATCCCACTGGGCATTCTTGGGAATTTTCATGCTCCACAAATCCCTGGAATCCAAATCTCCTTGAAATCCCAAGGATTCTCCATGGTTTACTCCATGATTTTCCAGAGTGGAGATCTCACTGGGAATTCCTCAGAACTTTTATGCTCCACAAATCCCAAGGATTCCCCACGGTTTTCCATGAGGATTCCACTGGGAATTTTCATGCTCCACAAATCCCTGGGATGCTCCACAAATTCCAAGGAATTCTCCATGACCTGGGTGTTGTTGCTGCTTTTGCAGAGTGGGCAGAGCAGCTGACCCAGATGGGCAGAGGGAAACATTTCATCGGGGATTTCCTCCCTCCCGACGAGCTGGAAAAATTCATGGAGACCTTCAAGGCACTCAAGGTGAGGAATTCTGGGATTCTGGGAATGCTCCAGACTCATCCCACAGCTGGGAATTAATTCCTCCAGGCAGGGAAAAAAATGATTGAATTCCCACTTTTTGCACAGAAATTGGGAAATACTTGGGAAAAATTCCTTCCCTGGGAGGGAATGGGGTGGAATTCCCAAAGGATCTGTGGCTGCCCCATCCCTGGAAGCATCCAAGGAAAGTTTGGAGCATCCTGGAATTTTGGGAAGTGTCCCTGCCCATGGGACTGGATGGGCTTTAAGGTCCTTTTCCACTCTGGAATTCCACAATTTGGGATTTTTAAACCTCCCACTGGATTCCTCAGTGGGTACCAAGCTGGGAAAAAATGGGAATTTTTCTCCAGCTGATTTTAAGGAAGTGCAAACCCCAAAAACAACTCCAGCACCTTCCAGTCCTTCCCAAACCCTGCAATTCCTAGAAGCTGCCTCATCCCTATTTTCCAGCACTGGGATTCAACCTTAATTAAAAAATTAAAAACACAAATCTGGGGCTGGATCCAGGAGAAAAAAAACTGAAATTCCAGAGCTGTTGTTGGAGCTTCATTCCCTCCTCAGAGCTGGAATCTTGGGAAATCCTGGCAGTTTTTTTCCAAAATCCCAATTTTGGGAGGGGTGGAGCTGCTTTTCCCTGTTCTCCTGTAATCCATGGAATAAAAAATTCCCATTTTTCCTGCTGCAGGAGGGCCGGGAGCCGGATTATTCCGAGTACAAGGAATTCAAGCTGACGGTGGAAAACATCGGATACCAAATGCTGATGAAAATGGGATGGAAGGAAGGAGAGGGATTGGGATCCGAGGGACAGGGAATTAAAAATCCTGTCAGCAAGTGAGTGCTCCTGTGGATTATTCCCTTTTTTTTTTTTTTTTTTTTTTCTCCTCCAGGAATTCTGCTGGGATCACTGCCTGGTTGGGATTCCTCACCTGAGCGTGGAAAACTCAGCCTGGGAAAAAAATTCCTGATTTTTGGGGGAATTTGGGACAATTCCCAGATTTGGGAAGGAGATTGGGAACATTTCAGGGGGACTGTTGCCTTGGGAATTCCTGGGATTTGGGAAGGAGATCTGGGAGTGTTTCCGTGGGACGATTCCCACAGGAATTCCCAGATTTGGGAAGCAGATCTGGGAATGTTTTGGGGACAATTCCTGTAGGAGTTCCCAGATTTGGGAAGTAGATCTGGGAATGTTTTGGGGACAATTCCTGTAGGGGTTCCCAGATTTGGGAAGGAGATCTAGGAATGTTTTGAAGACAATTCCCAGAGAAGTTCCCAGATTTGGGAAGGTGATTCTAAAACGTTTCAGGGGAACAATTCCCTTGGGAATTCCTGGGATTTGGGAAGGAGACCAGGAGTATTTCAGGGGGACGATTCCCAAGATTTGGGAAGAAGATCCAGGAACATTTTGAGGACAATTCCCGCAGGAATTCCCAGATTTGGCAAGGAGATCCAGGAACATTTTGAGGATAATTCCCACAGAAGTTCCCAGATTTGGGAAGGTGATCTGGGAACGTTTTGACAACAATTCCTGTGGGAATTCCCAGGATTTGGGAAGGAGATCCAGGAACATTTTGAGGACGGTTCCCATGGGAATTCCCAGGGGTGTCTGAGCCGCCCCATTCCCGGTTTTCCGCAGGGGCACCACGGCCATGGACGGGGCGGGGTTTGGGATCGAGCGCCCGGCGGAGCTGACCAAGGAGGACGACGAGTACGAGGCGTTCCGCAAGCGCATGATGCTGGCGTACCGCTTCCGGCCCAACCCCCTGGTACGGGATAATGGGATAACGGGAATGGGATAACGGGAATGGGATAACGGGAATGGGATAACGGGAATGGGATAATGGGATTGGGATAATGGGAATGGGATAGTGGGAATGGGAATGGCATAATGGGGTCAGTGAGTACGAGGCGTTCCGCAAGCGCATGATGCTGGCGTACCGCTTCCGGCCTAATCCCCTGGTACGGGATAACGGGATAACGGGAATGGGATAATGGGATTGGGATAACGGGAATGGGATAGTGGGAATGGGAATGGCATAATGGGGTCAGTGAGTGCGAGGCGTTCCGCAAGCACGTGATGCTGGCGTACCGCTTCCGGCCTAATCCCCTGGTACGGGATAACGGGAATGGGAACGGGATAACGGGAATGGGATAATGGGAATGGGATAGCGGGAATGGGAATGGCATAATGGGGTCAGTGAGTGCGAGGCGTTCCGCAAGCGCATGATGCTGGCGTACGGCTCGCCCAACCCCTGGTACGGATATAACGGGATAATGGATAATGGGAATGGGATAAAGGGAATGGGATAATGGGGTCAGTGAGTACGAAAGCTGCCCGGCAAAGCGCATGATGCTGGCGTACCGCTTCCGCCCAACCCGCTTCGGCACGGGATAACGGGATAATGGGATAACGGATAACGGGATAAACGGAATGGAATGGGATAGCGGAATGGGATAATGGGTCAGTGAGTACGAGGGCGCTCAAGCGCATGATGCTGGCGTACTGCTTCCGGCCCAACCCCCTGGTACGGGATAACGGGATAATGGGATAATGGGATTGGGATAACGGGAATGGGATAATGGGAATGGGATAGTGGGAATGGGAATGGCATAATGGGGTCAGTGAGTGCGAGGCGTTCCGCAAGCGCATGATGCTGGCGTACCGCTTCCGGCCCAACCCGCTGGTACGGGATAACGGGATAATGGGAATGGGATAATGGGAATGGGATAATGGGATTGGGATAACGGGAATGGGATAATGGGATAACGGGACAATGGGGTCAGTGAGTGCGAGGCGTTCCGTAAGCGCATGATGCTGGCGTACCGCTTCCGGCCCAACCCCCTGGTACGGGATAATGGGAATGGGATAACGGGAATGGGATAATGGGATAACGGGAATGGGATAATGGGATTTGGATAATGGGAATGGGGTAATGGGGTCAGTGAGTGCGAGGCGTTCCGCAAGCGCGTGATGCTGGCGTACCGCTTCCGGCCTAATCCCCTGGTATGGGATAACGGGATAACGGGATAATGGGAATGGGAATGGGATAGCGGGAATGGGAACGGGATAACGGGAATGGGATAATGGGAACGGGATAACGGGAATGGGATAATGGGATTGGGGTCATGGGAATGGGATAATGGGGTCAGTGAGTGTGAGGCGTTCTGCAAGCGCGTGATGCTGGCGTACCGCTTCCGGCCCAACCCGCTGGTATGGGATAATGGGATAACGGGAATGGGATACTGGAATGGGATTGGGGTCAGGATAATGGGAATAGGAATGGGATAATGGGATTGGGATTGGGGTAATGGGAATGGGGTAATGGGGTCAGTGAGTGCTGGCGCACCGCTTCCGGCCCAACCCACTGGTGCGGGGTTGGGGTAATGGGATTGGGGGAATGGAATGGGATGGGATGGGATCAGTGCTGGCATACCCATTCCAGCCTAACCCACTGGTATGGGATTGGGAGAATGGGAATGGGATAACGGGGATGGAATGGGATGGGATCAATGCTGGCGTACCGCTTCCAGCCAAATCCGCTGGTACAGGATCATGGGAATGGGGTCAGGATCATGGGAATGGAATCATGGGATAATGGGAATGGCACTGGGATAATGGGGATGGAATGGGATGGGATGGGATCAATGCTGGCGTACCGCTTCCAGCCAAATCTGCTGGTACAGGATCATGGGAATGGGGTCAGGATCATGGGAATGGAATCATGGATAATGGGAATGGCACTGGGATAATGGGGATGGAATGGGATGGGATCAATGCTGGTGTACCTCTTCCAGCCTAACCCACTGGTATGGGATAACGGGAATGGGGTCAGGATCGTGGGAATGGAATCATGGGATAATGGGAATAGCATTGGGATAATGGCATTGGGATAATGGGGATGGAATGGGATGGGATGGGATCAATGCTGGTGTGCCTCTTCCAGCCCAACTCACTGGTATGGGATAATGGGATAACGGGAGTGGGATCATGGGGTTGGTATTGGGATAATGGGAATGGGATTAGGATAACGGGAATAGGAATGGGATAATGGGGCTGGAGTGGGGTGGGATAATGGGATAATAGGAATGGGATAATGGGGCTGGAATGGGATGGGTCTGGGATTGAATTGAGATCATGGGACTGGAGATGGGAATATGGGAATGTGGGATGGGATAGGGCCAGGAGTGAGGGAATGGGAATGGGATGGAGCAGGTGATGAGGAACAGATCCCCTGGAATGGGGCAGGGATGGATCCCCTGGAATGGGGCAGGAATCAATCCATTGGAATGGGAATATCCCAAACCCAGGCAGGCTCAGGGACAAATCCCTGGACTCTCCAGTGTACTCTGGGAATGCCAGGAATGTTGGCAGTTGGAAAATTCCTCTTGGATTTTTTCCTCACCCTGAGTCCTCCTCCCAGAATTCCCTGGATGCAGAACTCTCCTTCCCATTATTTTTTCATTCAAATCCCGATTTTATTCCCAATTTTATCCCAATTAAACCCCTGCCAAGGGAAGCTTCTCCATGAATCCCATGATTCCTTTGGAATTACCATTTTCCAGGAGGCAAAACCAAGCTTGGATTTTCCCTTTTCAGCCAAAATTTGGGGTGGGGGGGGGGGGGAAAGTGACATTTAGAAAAATGTCTCATTCCAGTGGCTTTCCCAGAGAATCCAGATGCTGATTTTTGGGATGAAATCCCCAATCCTGATGATTTTTTTTTTTTTTTTTATTTTATTTTTTTCTCCTACAGAACAACCCACGGCGACCTTACTACTGAGGAGAGCTTTTCCCACCAGATTTCCTGGGAATTCTTATCCCAAACTTCATTATCCAGCTCTTTTTTTTCCTGATACTATCCAGCTTTTTTTGGAATCACAGCTCCTCCTTCCCCCCTGGAAAAGCTTCCTCAGCTTTTTTTTGTATTTTTTGGGACACATGGGAAGGGTTTGGAGCAGCCCCAAAAAATTGAAGATTCCAATTCCAAGGAATTTGGGATTTTTGGGAATGACAGATCCAGGAGAGGGGAGGGTGGGGGATTTTATTCCTTGATTTTGGAATCCCAAATCCAAGAGATTTGAAGGAATTTTGGGAAACCACTGCCTCCAGTTTTGCCTCTGGATCCGTTGGGAATTCCAGGATTTGAGGATTTATTCCCTTCCCAGGGATTTTTGCCAACACCTCCCATGCTTTGGGATGATGAAGACCCAAAAAATTCCAAAGCCACACTTTGGAAAAAAATCCAACAAAAAAAAAAAAAAATTCCAGCACCGTGCTTTGGAAAAAATCCAGTTGGATTTTATTGTCCTAAAAAGGAAAAAAAAACAAAAAAACCCTCTGGAAATACAAATTTTCTTCATGGAGTTCTGTAAATAAAATCAAGTTTGTTTGTTCCTTAGGTTTAATCTTTGGGATTTTTTTGGGAAAAGAGGGATTAATTTTTTTTTTTTTTTTTTTGGGGGGGAGGTGTTTTGGTTGGGGTTTTTTGGGGTTTGTTTGTTTTTGGGGGGTTTTTTGTTTTGGTTTGTTTTTTTTTTGGATACTTGATGTGTTTCTTTGTTAATTTTTTTAATTACAGAGTCGAGGGTTTCAATTAAAACCATTCCAAAGTAGGGGGGGGGTTGATTTATCCGGGAATTTTGGGAAAATTGGGAAATCCTTTTTTTCTTCCTTTTTTTTCTCTCCTTTTTTCACCTCCTTTTTCCCCCCCTTTTTTTCACCCCCTTTTTCCTCCTAATCCTTGATTTCCCACCCTCCTCTCCTGCTCCTTCCAAGAGCAGGATTCCTGGGAAAAGCTGGAAGTTTTCCTATGGAATCATCCCAAAATCCAAATTTTTTTCCCTTCCCCTCGCCTCGCCGTGTTTTTTTTTGTTTTGTTTTTTGGTTTTTTGCTTGGTTTTTTTTTTTTTTTTTGGTTTTGTTTGTTTTGGGGTTTTTTTGTTTGGTTTGTTTTTGTTTTTTGTTGTTTTGGGGTTTTTTTGTTTGTTTGTTTGTTTTTTTTGTTTTTTGTTTTTGTTTGTTTGTTTTGGTGGGGTTTTTTTGTTGTTGTTTTTTGTTGTTGGGTTTTTGGGGGGTTTTTTTTGGTTTTTTTTTTTTTTTTTCTGGGGCTGCTTCCTTATCCCAATCCCCGAATTTATTCCCAAGGTTTATTCCCAAATTTTTTCCTGGCTGGAACATTCCTGGGCGTATCCCGGGCCAATCCCAGGGCAAAATCCAGCCGGGAAAATTCCTCAGGAACGGGAAAAGGCCAAAGGGTGCCCGGGGCCGCATTCCCGGGGGATTCGGGATTCCGGGAAAAGGCGGAGCCCGAGGAGCCGCGGGAATTTTTGAATTCCTCTGGAATTTTTTTTCAAACCATTCCCAACCCTGGGAATGCCGAATTCCCTTCAATCCTCCCGAAAATCCGGGATTAAATTCGGGAATTCCGAGTTTCCAGCAGGATGCGGAGCCTTCGATCCTCGCTGAAATCCGGGATAAAAACTCGGGAATCTCGGGCTTTAAGGAATCCTGGGAATTCCGAGCTCCCGGCGGGATGGGAGAACTACTAAATTCCCCACTAAAATTCGGGATAAAAGTTCGGGAATTCTGCATTTCCAGTGGCCGTTCCCGATCCTTTCAATCCCCACTAAAATCCGCGATAAAATTCCCGATAAAAATCCGGGAATTCCGCGTTTCCAGCGGGATGCGCGGGGCGCTTGGAGCGGCCGCTCCTCATCCCTCTGTCCCTCCGTGTCCCTCTGTCCCAAGGTCCCCGCCGGTGTCCCCGGTGTGTCCCTGCCCATGTCCCCTGTCTGTCCCTGTCACCCTGTCCCCGCCGGTGTCCCCTGTCTGTCCCCGCTCGTGTCCTCCGATCTGTCCCGCCCGTGTCCCCTCTCTGTCCTCACCCCGGTGTCCCCTGTCTGTCCCGCCGATGTCCCCTTTCCCTGCTGGTGTCCCCCTGTCTATCCCTGTCCATGTCCCCTGTCTGTCCCCGCTCGTGTCCCCTGTCTGTCCCTGCCCGGTGTCCCCTCTCTGTCCCTGTCCATGTCCCCTGTCTGTCCCCGCTTGTGTCCCCTCTCTGTCCCCACCGGTGTCCCCTGTCTATCCCCTCTCGTGTCCCCTGTCTATCCCCGCCGGTGTCCCGGTCTGTCCCCTCTCGTGTCCCCTGTCTGTCCCGCCGGTGTGCCCGGTCTGTCCCCGCCCGTGTCCCCTGTCTGTCCCCGCCGGTGTCCCCTGTCTGTCCCCTCTCGTGTCGCCGATCTGTCCCTGCCCGGTGTCCCCTGTCTGTCCCCGCCCGTGTCCCCTGTCTGTCCCCGCCGGTGTCCCGGTGTCCCCGCCGGTGTCCCCGGTCTGTCCCCGCCCGTGTCCCCTGTCTGTCCCCGCCGGTGTCCCGGTGTCCCTGCCCGTGTCCCCGCCCGTGTCCCCTGTCTGTCCCCGCCGGTGTCCCGGTGTCTCTGTGGCTTTAAGGCGCTGCCCGGGGCAGTCCCGGGGCCGAAGTCCGCGGGCCCGGTGCTGGCGGCGGGGCCGGGATGCAGCTCCGGGAGGGCCCGGCCGCCCTGGCCGCCCCCCTGCTCGCCCTCCCGGTGGCCTTGGGGGTCAGCGGTGTCGCCTCCCTGGAGTGAGTGGGGACCGGGAGAGACCCCCGGGAACGGGGAATGGGGAACGGGGAACGGGGAATGGGCACAGAGACCGGGACCGGGAGAGACCCCCGGGAATGGGGAACGGGGAACGGGGAACGGGAACGGGCACAGAGACTGGGACTGGGAGAGACCCCCGGGAATGGGGAATGGGGAACGGGGAACGGAGAATGGGCACAGAGACCGAGAGAGACCCCCGGGAACGGGGAATGGGGAATGGGGAATGGGGAACGGGGAATGGGCACAGAGACCGGGACCGGGAGAGACCCCCGGGAATGTGGAACGGGAGAGACCCCCAGGAATGGGGAATGGGGAACGGGGAACGGGGAATGGGGAATGGGCACAGAGACCGAGAGAGACCCCCGGGAATGGGGAACGGGGAACGGGCACAGAGACCGGGACCGGGAGAGACCCCCGGGAATGGGGAATGGGAAACGGGGAACGGGGAGTGGGAACAGAGACCGGGACCGGGAGAGACCCCCGGGAATGGGGAACGGGAAATGGGGAACGGGGAACGGGGAATGGGCACAGAGACCGGGACCGGGAAATGGGGAACGGGGAACGGGGAGTGGGAACAGAGAGGGGCTCCAGGGACCGGGAGAGATCTCGGGAATGGGGAGTGGGAACGGGGAGAGACCCCCGGGAATGGGGAACGGGGAACGGGAAATGGGGAATGGGGAACGGGCACAGAGACCGGGACCGGGAGAGACCCCCGGGAATGGGAAATGGGGAACGGGGAATGGGCACAGAGACCGGGATCGGGAAACGGGGAACGGGGAGTGGGAACAGAGAGGGGCTCCAGGGACCGGGAGAGACCTCGGGAATGGGGAACGGGGGCTGGGAACGGGAACAGAGAGGGGTTCCTGGGACCGGGAGAGATCTCGGGAATGGGGAGTGGGAACGGGGAGAGACCCCCGGGAATGGGGAACGGGGAACGGAGAACGGCGAATAGGAAAAAGGGAACGGGGACTGGGAACGGGGAATGGGGGCAGAGAGGAGAGACCCCCGGGAATGGGGAGTGGGGAATGGGGACAGGGAGGGACCCCCGGGAATGGGGAGTGGGGAATGCGGACAGGGAGGGACCCCCGGGAATGGGGAACGGGGAATGGGGAGTGGGGAATGAGGAGTGAGGAGTGGGGTCCGGCCCGGGGGAGGGGTTTGGGAGCGGCCCCGCAGCTCCGGGAGTTGGGATCGGGCTGGGACGGGAGCGATCCCACCTGGAATCGGTGCCACATCCTCAGGGACCCGCCCGGACCCGGCAGCTGCCACCCAGCCAGGGGACAGGGCTTGTCCTGGGTCCGGGAATCCATCCCGGGACAGGGGCTGGGGCTATCCCGGATCCGGGAATCCATCCCGGGACAGGGACTGGGGTTATCCCGGATCCGGGAATCCATCCCGGGACAGGAGCTGGGGCTATCCCGGATCCGGGAATCCATCCCGGGACAGGGGCTGGGGCTATCCCGGATCCGGGAATCCATCCCGGGACAGGGGCTGGGGCTATCCCGGATCCGGGAATCCATCCCGGGACAGGGGCTGGGGCTATCCCGGATCCGGGAATCCATCCCGGGACAGGGGACAGGGCTTGTCCTGGGTCCGGGAATCCATCCCGGGACAGGGGACAGGGCTATCCCGGATCCGGGAATCCATCCCGGGACAGGGGCTGGGGCTATCCCGGATCCGGGAATCCATCCCGGGACAGGGGCTGGGGCTATCCCGGATCCGGGAATCCATCCCGGACAGGACAGGGGCTATCCTGGGGGAATCCATCCCGGACAGGAGCTGGGGCTATCCCGGATCTGGGAATCCATCCCGACAGGAGCTGGGGGTTATCCATCGGGACAGGGACTCTGGGAATCCATCCCGGGACAGGAGCTGGGGTTATCCCGGATCTGGGAATCCATCCCGGGACAGGAGCTGGGGCTATCCCGGATCCGGGAATCCATCCCGGGACAGGAGCTGGGGTTATCGCGGATCCGGTAATCCATCCCGGGGCAGGGGCTGGGGTTATCCCGGATCCGGGAATCCATCCCGGGACAGGGATCTCAATCCAGGCGTTCCCATGGGAAGGCAGCTGCAGGTGGGGTTTTCCCGCTGGATTTAAATCCACTCTGGAAGGTCACATCCCAAAAAACCTCTCCCAGAGAGCCCAAATCCCGGGAATTGGGGTGAGCCCGGCCTGGGGAGAGCCCGAATCCCGGGAATTCGGTTGAGCCTGGCCTGGGGAGAGCCCAGATCCCGGGAATTCGGGTGATCCTGGCCTGGGGAGAGCCTAAATCCCGGGAATAGGGTGAACCCGGCCTGGGGAGAGCCCAAATCCCGGGAATTCGGTTGAGCCTGGCCTGGGGAGAGCCCAAATCCCGGGAATAGGGTGAACCCGGCCTGGGGAGAGCCCAAATCCCGGGAATTCGGTTGAGCCTGGCCTGGGGAGAGCCCAAATCCCGGGAATAGGGTGAACCCGGCCTGGGGAGAGCCCAAATCCCGGGAATTCGGTTGAGCCTGGCCTGGGGAGAGCCCAAATCCCGGGAATTGGGGTGAGCCCGGCCTGGGGAGAGCCCAAATCCCGGGAATTGGGGTGATCCCGGCCTGGGGAGAGCCCAAATCCCGGGAATTGGGGTGATCCCGGCCCATGGGCGGCAATCGGGGTTTTCTGGGAACGGGGGGTCGGGGCCGTGCCGGTGCTGGAGCGCCCCCGATCCCGCAGCGGCTCCCCAGGCCCGGCCCTGGCAGCGATCCTGGTGCTCCTCGGCCTCGTGTCCCTCCTCATCCTCAGCGGCGGCGCCGGCCTCGTGCAGGACCCGCTGTTCTGCGGTGAGAGCCGGCCGGGATCTGGGCTTTGGAATCTGGGAATTGGGATCTGGGGGGGAGCTGTGGGACCCCCATGGAGCAGGGATCTGGCCTTTGGGATTTGGGATTTGGGGGGGAGCTGTGGGATCCCCATGGAGCAGGGATCTGGGATTTGGGGGTTGGGATTTGGGGGAGCTGTGGGACCCCCATGGAGCAGGGATCTGGGCTTTGGAATCTGGGAATTGGGATCTGGGGGGGAGCTGTGGGACCCCCATGGAGCAGGGATCTGGGATTTGGGATTTGGGATTTGGGGGGAGCTGTGGGACTCCCATGGAGCAGGGATCTGGGATTTGGGGGTTGGGATTTGGGGGGGAGCTGTGGGACCCCCATGGAGCAGGGATCTGGGATTTGGGGGTTGGGATTTGGGGGGGAGCTGTGGGACCCACATGGAGCAGGGATCTGGGATTTGGGATTTGGGATCTTGGATTTGGGATCTGGGATTTGGAATCTGGGAATTGGGATTTGGGGGGAGCTGTGGGACCCCCATGGAGCAGGGATCTGGGATTTGGGGGTTGGGATTTGGGGGGGAGCTGTGGGACCCCCATGGAGCAGGGATCTGGGATTTGGGATTTAGGATCTTAGATTTGGGAT